>ML799726.1:47142-77185 GCA_009831015.1 Picea engelmannii | reverse complement strand
TTACATTTGGAAGTTGTAGCTACCTTTGGAAGTCATTACTTCCCTTGAACAAAAACTATTGATTATTTCTCATATATTGTTCATGGTGTATTGTCGTGTATTGGTGTAACTCTTATACTATTGTTCATTGCTCATTGGATATAATTGAATGGTTTAAGTATAAGTTGAAAAAGGTTTTTAAATTGTACTTGATACTGATTCACCCCCCTCTCAGTATCAACACATAGAAATGTGGAAAGGATTTCCTCTAGGATAAGGCACATGGATGCTAAGAGAAATAGAGTTAGTGGAGACTCTTCCATAGAGTCATCTAGTGGAATGAATTTTATCGTACAATTTGTAGTTTGGGAAAATCCCAACCCAAGCCACAAATGTGTGACATAACTGGGAACAACTATCACTGTCACCTCAATAGATGTGCCCCTCATTTTAGTGATGGAAAAGTCCAACACAAGTGAGGCTTCCTGGTGACCCTAGGGGGATTCTGACGGAAGAATCAAAGAGCTTGAAGAATGCCCCTATAGGTCAAGGTCAAGAGTGGAAATGAGGCTTGAGAAAGGTATTATGAGCCGATGAATGGTTTCCAAGGTTTTGTACCTAAAAAATAATGTTGGACCTACTTGGAACAAGACAATAAATGATGATTAAAGCCTCAAAACCAAAGGGGAATTATCAAGAAACCTTGCTGTCCCAAAATTGCAACAGTATGGAAATATGTAGTGAATAATTTATGACAACTACAAACTAAACCATCAAAATCAAGGGTATGATGTTGGAAAATAAAGCTAGCAACAAGTAGATAATTTCCCAATAATTAAACCAAGACTTTGATAGAAAAAAAAGGTTGTTATTAAGTGTTATCAAAAAGATTTTGTAACAACCTTATAGCTGTAGAATTGTTTTTTCTACAACAGTAAGTTCTAGCCACTAAAATTAACAAGTAAACCACCCAAACAATGGCTTATAATCAGTAGAACAATTACCAAGGCTTACAAGTGAATTTAAGCGGTAGAAAAGTGAGAAAGAGAGTGAGTTTGTTGCAACCCTATTGTCTGGAGATAAATGTTTATTACATCAGCTACATCACTTGGCTAAACAAGACGCCCTTAGGGCACAATATATCTTAAAGCATGTAGAATTGAATTTCAAACTTGAACAATTCAATCCCCTTTAAATCATGTTTACCAATGCACAATATTCAATCTCCAAAGAAAAAAGATTAGTGCCTTATCTATTGGGTTATGGATCTCTTGTTTATGAGCTAGGGTTTATTACTCCTCTAGGGCTGTAAGCCCTTTTACTCCCTAGAGTAAGAAAACCTTAGCAAGGTAAATTTACAAGGGTGTAAGCCCTTTTACTCCTTGTAGCAACCTTTACAATATGCTTTTCAATGACAACAAAAGATAGATCCTTGATGGAGGGTGTATGCCCTTATACTCCTTCTAGGGTTTGAAAAAATAACCTTGAAATCAAGAAGAAGAACATACAATTGTAGAAATTTCTTACTTAATCCAAGAGATAGCATGAAAAACCCTTAATTATCAAGATATTCCACCACAATTTCCAAGAAACAAGCATAAAGAGAAAGTCGCTATCCCTCCTTCAACCAATAGACAAGTGAATCATCCAATTGCACAAGATAGAGTGAATTGCCCAAGTAGGGCGAAAATTTAAGACAAGAGTTATGTAATTCTCAAGTGAGTTGTTGTATCAAATGAAAGTGAGATGACCTTTATTTATATGAGGTCATTTAAAACCAATTTTTCCACATAAGAAAGTCAACACCAAATTAAAAGGGGGCAGACCCCCTTTATTTTCTTTTACAATTTAAAAAAAAATTAAATTACATAAAGTAAATCCCTTAGAAGGGTGACGTCATGCCCTAAAAGGGTGACACTAGGCCTCAAAAGTGAGACGTTGAGCCTCTAGATGCAAGTCATTGGGCCTCCATGTAATACCCCCAAGTTGATCCCCAATTATAATTGTACATATGTTTTATAGGACGATGAGCTAGGATATTATAGGTCAGAGTGCCTATGTGATTATTAGGCCGAAGAGCCTATATTCTAAAAGGCTAGTGAGCCTATTATTGTAAAATGTAATTACACTCAGATTATTAATAAAATCACACCACTGCTGCAGACCAACCAGACAAAAGAGTATGGGGGGATAAACTCCACTAGAAGGGAAGGGAGGCTAAGAGTCTAAGGTTAAGGGGATAAGCTAAGGGGGCTTAGGCCCAAGGTAATATTATATTCCTTAAAAGTTTAAAGTATAGGATATTAATTATCATAAGTTCCTAAGTTTCCAAAGAAAGGGAATGAATTACATGAAGGGGACAAAAGTTAGTCCTTATGTGCCAAGTGTCACATAAGACCCATGCATATATAATTTGTGGATATATGGTAATATCCATCATTCGTTCATTATTATTCCATGATTTACCATCCTCTGTACTGAAAATCCATACTATGTAGTTGTACTTGGATTGGGAAAAATTTGGAGAATTTTTTGGGTAGAATTGGACTGGAGAAGTGGGTTGTTAGGCCCATGTGTTGTAAAGAAGTGGTTTGTTAGGCCCATGAGCTGTTGAAGAAGTGGATTTCCAGGACTGTGAGTGATTGAAGAGGTGAATTGTTAGGCTCGTGAAAATTCTCTCCAGGTGAGAGAAATGTTGGGAATTGATTCTGAAGGTGCCAAGCTGCAGCTATAGGGCTCTGAGAATTCCTATCTGGCCTATTGCTGAATCCTTGAAAGGGAAGTGAGGCAACCAAAATACTATTGAGTAGAGAAGGGGAACACTTCCTGGGGTGGGACAAGCATGTGGGGAATTAGAGACTGTAGGATTTTTGTCATAGTTGACACCTTAGTATGAGCATTTGGTTGTAGACAAACCTTAGCATGGCTTAGGATTCCTTTTTTCTGGTGGAGTTTTAGCCCCAGCTCAGGGGTGACCCACTACTAAGAGTTATGAGAAGTGCGGTCTATGGTTGGGAGGAAAGTGGAAGGTCTGCACGGAGTTGGTGTTGTATTTACCAGAGATAAGTGTCTCTCTATGTGTTTGTTTAAATTACTATGTAAACATTTATGTGATTTCTATTATGGGTTTTTCCTGTATATGTTGTTTATATATATTGTTGTTATCCTGTATAATCTTGTTCATATGCAGAGCATCTATTTAATTAAAGTGGTGTTAGAAAAGTCAGAATTTTGGTGTGGCATTGCCACATAGGGAGTTGGGGATGTTACAAAGTGGTATCAAAGCTTTAGTTTTCAACATCGAGCCTATACAAGCCAATTAGTAGAGCACATAATTGGAATTGGTAGACTATGCAGGCAAACTGTTTGATGAAATGTCGAAAAGAGACGTCTACAACTTGTTTGCTGAGATTACTATAGTGGAATTGGGGAAATTTCACGAGCAATTTGAGGGAATTTAGTCAAGGGTTGGAAATATCCAAATTTATTTGTAGTCTGAACAAATTCGGGTCTGTATGGACGAATACAAATTTACAGTGAAACCATGTCGGAATTTGTAAAATTCCCCAATTCGTGAACGGATTGGAAGAAACTCGTACCCATGAATGTCAATCGGCTGCGCACACAAGAAATTGGTTTTTGTAGAGGTTGAATTGGCATTTATTGGGGTGAAAAGTGGTTGAATTTTAGAATTGCAGAGCACCATGCTGAATTCAGGGAAAAATTGGGAAAGGGCCCCAAATCTTACAGTTAAATTTGTGGAGAAATTTGACGTGGAGAGTTCGAATTTCATGTGCATAGGTCAAGTCAACATGCACAAGGTAATAATTGGATGTATCGAGTTGATTTCAGAGCTTCAATGGCGACGAAGATAATTACGAATTCAACATTTTTGGAAAAATTGGAAAATAGGAAAAATTGGAAAAATTGGAAAAATTTGGGAATTTCTTCGTACGATGATGTCAACATGATGTGGGAGCCACATGTAAGCTGAAATGGTAGAGTGGTGACATATACTACCACAGTTCCAGGTACATAGTGGAAAGCATAGAAGAGGTGGCATGTGAGTTGGATCCTACGATGGAAGTGCCTTCTTACTCGATGGACCTCGAACCCAGGACACACATTGACCTCATGTGAATTGTGGGGTCTCCTATGGGGTTACATTAACCATAGGATGGGGGGAGAAATGCGTCAATGCACTAAAAATCACTTGGGGCTTAACAAAGGTTAAGTTTTTTGGCCCCTCCCCCCATGTTAATGGTCGAAAAGTCTTGGGGGGACACAATGCAATGTGAACCATCAATCGTGATCGCGCTACAATCCTCCACCATTGGATAAACCCAACGTTCAAATTTTCAAGCGCATGGAGAATGGACGCGGGATGGGACCCACCCATACCTGCGACCCAATAAAATTTTTCCACGTAGGAAACCAAGGCATGTGGGTCTATATATACATATATTTGGTCCACTTGGAATATATGAAAGGACGTCCTGTCATCTCCTTTCTCACTTGACTTGACCTTGTCATCCCCATCTCCCTCTCCCTCCTCTTCTTTACCTCCTCGATGCAAACCTTACATATATATATATATATAGTATGGTGTGCACCGAGGAGGTAAAGAAGAGAAGGGAGAGGGAGATGGGGATGACAAGGTCAAGTCATGTGAGGGAGTATTTGACAAGGTGTCCTTTCATATATTCCAAGTGGACTGGGATGTCATGTCAACATCCCAATCAACTACATTAATATAATTTTTTCCAAAATTAATGGGAAACTTGCAGTGATTTCCGGGTGTTCAACTTGTAGGCCATTTTCGGAGGCCTTAATGAAATTTATTTAGAGTCATTCTAATAAATAATTTTCTACATCTAGAATGATTAATCTCGGAGAGATCTCTCTAACGGTATAAACCATTCGTCAAATGGAGCTAATATGAAGAAGTTACAGGCCAAATAGTGCAGGGTAATTTTGAGACCCAATTAACTTCCGAGGGCCATATATTCCTGCTCTGGAATCAAATTGTGGCACAAGAGAAGTCTATGGAAATATCTTGAGCCATAGAACACAACCATGGAGATAAATTAAAATTTGGGCATATAAAATGTATAAGAGGACATAAAATCCACCTGTAGCATTTAAGACCAAAAATATTAATTGGCATGAAACTTCAACAGGATGTATCTAGCATCCTGGAGCTAAGATGAGGATGAAACTTGGCCAGAATGCCCAGTATATGGTCATGAAGGAACCTAGTTGAGCTCTTGTCAAATTTATAAAGGAGCAGGTGCAAGGATGCCTACACACAATTAAAAATTGTACCTGGTTGAAGGAGTTTTTGGGTAATAATCAAATGACTATACCTTTATGCTCAAAACTCATAATTGAGCAAGAAATCAATCATTGGAAAGGTATTGGACATAGGAGTCCATGTAATCATATAGAATTGTGAGATGAACAACATGATTCAAAGGAATTCAACAATAATATTTATGGTGACCATAAAGGGGCAAAATTGTGCATATGTTACCATAATTGTATATTGTGGTTTTAGCTAACAAATGTTGGTGTATGCATGTTTTTAGATGTTATGGTTACAATTATAATAGAGAAAGTGTTAGATATTTCTATAGATAAAAGAATTAAGGACATAAACAATTATTCATTATATATTTGGTTTCTTTAAGAATTTGTTGAATCATATATTGGGTTCAATAAGCAACATGGAAGACCTTAATAAAATTCTTGTTTGGATAAATAATTCCAGATGACAATTATGCACATTAGATGTGTATGCTAGGTGGAAAAGCCATTTGCAATACATGATAATGCATTTACCATAGGTTCATATGGATATGTAAATCATTAGGAATATGGAAGGATGGTTTTATAGAATATGAAAGCATTTGGACCTGGTATCAAGAATGAGAAGAGGAACTTGAGGACATAATGTTATGTGAAGAATATCTTACACGATGATCATAGGCCAAGACTAAAGAATTTTAAGTATGGGTCTAAGTGCAGCCATAAAGTATTGGGAATGTACTACAAGAAATCCGCTTATGCTAATCAGAGCGCTCAGTGGAATTAGTGCACAAGAGTGAAGTTTTTACTGGATGAAGTATTGGAGATCCATTCACTATAAAGGGTGTCAATGTACATATAAGGTAGTATAGTGTGGGAATATATGGTCTGAAATATTTATATGTCAAGATGATAGTCTTGTAATAAAGAAAGACATAGTGTATACATAGAAATAAGATGTAACATCTCCAAGGGTTGGTCGTACAATTTTGGAAATAACACCTCCATGATTGTTCTCAAAGTAGCGTAGTGGAAGCATGGTTGTATGGCATAATTTCAGGGGTGCATAAATGAAGGTGTGTACATACTAAAAAAGTGCCAGTAGATGCATAAGCAATATATTATGTGTATATTAGCTTTAGAAGGATGCAATCAGATTTCTAGGAGAGGAATCCCATAAATTAAGTGAATCCCAAAAGTGGGTAAAGTCTATGAACAATAGGAGAAAGTAAGAAAAGGTACCATTGGGTGGGTGCCAAATTATGGGAGTCCATGGTAACATTCAAAGAACTATGACATCAATAAAAAAAATATTGAGAATTCATGTAGGGAATGTTGGGTGTAGTTCAACAATACTAAGTGTATTTCCAAGGTAGATTGGGATTTCAATCCAAAAGGATTCAAGCATGGAGATGATTGTTTTGAAGGGAAATCAATAAGGAATCATAAGGAATAAAATGATTCTATGTTGACTTGGTATGCATAAGAGAGGGTACCTGAAAGAACCCATCTCAAGTGGAAAAGAGTTATTGGTGATATTCCAGGAGATTGGAAGTATCACTAGAATTTATGATGACAAGCAAAAACAATGTTAACTACTTCTAGTTAATATCCAGGAAGTTGAGAAACATACATTTGTGTAACATTATAGTATGTTGGAAATTGAATAAGGAAATCAATATGAGACCCAAATGGGTTAATAAAAGAGAAAATAATGGCCCAAGCAACCACAAGGGTTGATGTGTTCAGTCAAGGAAAGGTACGGGAAAGGCTGAATCCGTTTGGTCCAAAAAAGTAAATGGAGGTTGAAGATCTAAAATCAATAAGAGAGTATGGATGGAAATGTAAAAAGTGGCCAAGAGTGGATTGAATAGAAAAGTGCCCAGGGAAGAAATAATCATGTGTAGGAATTCAGGGAAATTGAGGATAGCTAGGAACAACAAAGAAAATTGTGAATGATAACAAAAGTTGTTGAAATTTTTGTAGCAACAAATCTGATATGGCCTGTTGGATATCCATACATAACACCAGAAGTTAGATTACATATGCAATTATAAGCATGTTAAAGATGTATTCTTACTGTATATAGATATGCATTAGTGAATGCAGATTGCTTGATCCGAGATCTTTTCATCCAGTGACTTATTAAATATTTGTATTGAATGAGCATAAACTAAGTGCACCATAAATAAGGAAAATCTAAAAAATAAAGAGTCACAAGCATCAAATGTAAACACAAAGAACTTGATACATAGTTTATCCCTGGTGGACTACGTCTCTGGGTCCTGCTCTCAAACGGGTAGGCCTTTTTATTAACTCCACAAAAGAATTGGGAAAAATACATAAGTATATCTCATTCTGGAAATAAGATATAGAATATTTTCTTAGATCAAGAAACAAACATCACCACTACGTTCATGGTGTCAAATTACCTAAAAATGACTATCTCCATGCCTCGATTTGAGTCTGGCACTTTCGGACCCAAGAGATAATCTTGTCTCGATTTTTGTGCCCACACCTGCAACAATTAATGGACTCAGTCTCAAATTTTTTTCCTCTATCCATACGAACGTGTGCTTGGTCTCCCTTCCCATACACTGGCAGAAGCCCCTTTTTATAATAAAATCCGAGTGGTTGTGTAATAATGGGACCGTTGGCGCATTGGTAGGTGGATGCTATGTTAAGACGTTAGTTAGGCGGAGGTGCCAGGGTCAAACCCGCGGGCCTCCCCTTTTCGGCTCCTCATTACAACGATTTGGTAGATTTATACTAAAATGGCAGACCGGTGGAATATTCCACCAATTTGGCGGAACCGCCGCCATATTTGGCGGTATATATAATATATATAGTTTTTAATAATTCAGTTGTTGGGCGTCATTGGGCATTTGCCCACTGCCACGTGGCAGCCAAACATTGGCCCATGTCACCTCTTTGCACAGTCAACCTACCATGTCACATGTTTTCCACGTATTGTACGGATTCCACATGTCCTGTACGGACTTCCATGTGGCATGTTTTCATTGGTCCACATGTTGGTCTAAAAAGTCCAAAAATGAGTGACATGTGGAAGCCTTTGGTGTTTCCATGTCATCATGCTGACATAATCATGACACATGTCACCCTCTGCGCTTTCCACACATGTTTTACAAATGATGACGTCATCCATACTGGTGCTGACGTCAACAGTACGGATGATGACTCATCCATGCTGACTGGGCTAGGTTGACCAAAATTTTGACCACAAATATCTTTCGATCTGTAACTCTGTTTGATGAGTTGTTTGCGCCGTTAGAAATATTGCGACACACTCTTCGCGATAATTTCATTTTCACTGAGTTTTGGGAGATTTGAATTTTTTCCCTTTCTTTGTCTGCTGAAGCCATTCTGAGCTACCTGAGTTGCCTCTGCGAGTTTTGATTTTTTATTAGCCTTCTCTGGATCCTTTTTGGATGACGCCTTCCCACCGAGAGATTTTTGGAGCACCAAAATATTTCATCAATCAATAGGTAAGTGAGGGAAGTGTCCCCTCACTTTGTCCTTCTCAATCCATTTTTCCTTGCTTGGATGTGTGCCCTTTAAGCCAACTTGAATATAATCAACATCACCTCTACGTGAAGTCCTCGTCCTTCTGTCCAGGATGCTATATTTTTTTTACTCATCCAAGTACTCAGGTGCAAACTCATCAATTGAAGGTATTGAAACTTCCTCATCCCGATCCATGATCATGGGAGGCTAAAAAAGTTTCAAGTTCTCTACGTTCACAACTGAGTAAATCTACATATAGTGAAGGGTCCATAATGAATGGGCTTGAGTTTCTTTCCTTCACCCTTGAATCTCTCATTTCTTATGTGAAACCATACCCGGTCTCCAACCTGGAACTGATGATCAACCCTGTGCTTGTCATGCCGAGATTTATACTATGCTTGACTTTTCTCCAAATGTTCCCTGACTTCCTGGCGTATCTGTTGGATCCTCTGGATGAACTTGCAGGCTTTGTCCTCTATTTGTTCTTCATTCACATCAACATCTCTCCCATACATCAAGTCCAAAGGAACCTTGGGTAGGTACCCAAAACATGTTTCAAAAGGTGAACTCTAAGTGGATGAATGTAAATATCGGTTGTAAGAATGTTGTACATAGGGTATCTGTTCAACCCATAACTTGGGATGCTTGCTGCAATAGCCTCGAAGAAAAAGTACCACTGTTCTGTTTACCACCTTTGTTTGTCCATCAGTCTGTGGATGGAAAGCAATGCTCCTCTTCCATTTGGTATCCATCATTCTCCACAAGCTAGTCCAAAAATCCCTAAGGAATCGAGTATCTCGATCTGAGACAATGGATGTGTGTAACCCAAAGTGAACCCAAACATACTGAAAGAAGAGATTAGCAGTCTTCTCAACAATGATATTCTTTTTACATGGCATCAAGATACACATATTTCTGAACCTATCCACTACACTATAAAAATAGTCATGACCCCCTTTGATCATTGGTAAACCCCCTACAAAATCCATGGAAATGATTTCCCATGGATGGGATGGAACAAGAAGTGGTGAGTATAGCCCCAATTTTCTATTAGTGGGCTTACAAGTAGAGCACATCACACACCCCTTTACATATTTAGTTACAATTTCTTTCATTTGAGGCCAATAACAAAACATCTGCAAATGAGCCATAGTTTTTCCTACCCCAAAATGCCCAGACACAAGAGAAGTGTGAACTTTGCGTATTACATGGACTCGTTCGCTTGTAGGAATACATATCTTTCTTAGATGGTAGAGTAGTTTTCCCTACAGACAATAGTTATCTACCTGTGCACCATGAGTTAGCTTCTCATATACTTCTTTAAAATGTTCATCGATGGCATATTGTTCTACATAGCTATCATGAGATAAATAAGTATTCTTCCAAATAATAGAAGCAACAATAGGAGGTCTATCAGTCCTATCGACTACCTTGTTACTTGCACCCTATTGAGTGCGTCAAACACCTTGTTCTCTTTTCCTCTGATATGCTTTATGTCATATTCATACTCAATGAGGAATTCTAACCACCTGGTTTGTCCAACATTTAAACTTGTCTATCCAAATATATATTTTAGACCACTATGGTCTGTCCTTAGCTCAAATATTTTACCCATAAGATAATGCCACCACATCTTCAAGACATGCACTATGGCTTCTAATTTTAAGTCATGAGTAGCATAAATGTTTTCATGCTCTTTTAACTTTCTTGATTCATAGCATACCACATGACCATTATGACTAAGGACTCCACTGAGCCCTTCCTTGCATGCATCCGTTCACACAACTAAGTCTACATCATGATAAACAATCCTCAAAATTGGCGCACTTGTCAACAAATTCTTCAAGTGCTAAGAACTCCTTTCACAATCCAGAGTCCCTTCAAATCACACAACTTTCTTTTGCAAAGATGTAATTGGATGTGTAATCTACGAGAAGCCTTCAATAAACCTTCTATAATAACTCACAAGTCCCATAAAGGATCTCACATCTGCTACATTTCTTGGTGTCGACCATTCCTTAATGGATTTTATCTTTTCTGCATCCACAACTATTCATTCCTTGAAAATAATATGACCCAAATAATGAATTTGTCGCTAAGCACTTTATCAACTTCACGTAAAGTTGATTCTCCCTCAATACTTGCAGTACCATCCTCAAGTTTTGCTCGTGATCCTCTTCAGACTTTGAGTAAATAAGTATGTCATCCAAAAATGCAATGACAAACTCATCTAAATAACTTATGAAAACTCCATTCATCAAACACTTGAAGACAATTGGTGCATTTGACAACCCAAATAACACCACTGTAAACTTGTAATGTCTGTACCTCATTCTGAAGGTTTTCTTACTAATGTCTTCTTCCTTAATTCTCACTTGATGATATCCAGATCTGATATCAATCTTTGAAAATATCTGCATGCCCCGTAGTTGATCAAAGAGATCATCTATCCTTGGAAAAGGATACTTTTTCTTTACTGTTACCTTGTTCAATTGCATGAAGTCGATACAAAGTCTCAACGTACTATCCTTCTTCTTCACAAATAATACTAGGGCACCTCAAGGTGACACACTTGGGTGTATATACCCCTTCTTCAGAATCTCTTCAAGTCGCATCTACAACTCCTTCAATTCCAATGTACTCATCCTATAAGGAGTCTTGGGTACAAGTGTTGCTACCAACATTAGATTTATAGAGAAATCAATATCTCTTTTCAAAGGAAATCTTGGTATCTCTTTAAAGACACCCTAAAAATCTTTCAGTATTGCGCAGTCTTCAACACTTGGGACTTTATCCTTAGGTTCGTCTTTCATGTGTGTTGCAAATACTTGACATCCTTTCCTATAGCTTTTATTTAATTGCAAGGATGAAATTTCTTTGATAGTTACAACCCTTGTAATTACTTGAACTATTCTTAAGTTCCCTTCCTCATCCAAGCAAGTAAATGCCTTATTGTAACAATCCAAGACAACATGGTGCTCGACCAACCAATCCATACCAATGAGGAAATCATATGAGCCCAAATGTATGATATTCAAATCAACCTTTGTGCACAGTCCATTCATCTCCATTGTACACGTCTTAACAATTTCATTAATTTTCCTTTTTTCTCCTGTAGCTAACTTCACTAACCAAGATTTTCCAAGATTTCTCCTCGACAATTAGAATCTTTCCACCATCTTAGGATTTAAATAACTATGACTAGCTCCTGAGTTAACTAAAATAACAATGGGTTGATCATTAATCTTACCTTCCACCTCAACCATGTGTGACTGAAACTCAACTTGCTTGTTATCCAGGGTTGTGTAAATCCTTGGCACATTTCTGCCCATGTCCTCAACTGTCGCAACTTTCTGAACACTGTACATAGTCCTTGCTTTATCACCTCTTTGAGGGAAATCTATGCTCATATGATTCCCACCACAACTCAAAAATTGAATAGATTATTGCCATGGATTTTTCCCCACTATCTCCGACATTCTAGGATCCTTGAGAGTTGGATGTTCTTATGTAGTATTTTTGAAAAATGGTGTCTTAGTCACCTTCTTCCTCTATTCCACCTTACTTTCATCTTATATTCCCAAGCCTTTTGGAAATTCGATCTTCCGCTTTGCTTCTCATAAAGACATTTAGCGCGCCTTATGGTTTCCTCCAATTTCTTGGGGTCATCATACTATATCTTGTCACTGATAAATGAGGGAAACCCACTCAGGTACCTATGAATTTTAACTTGCTCATCCTTGATGAATACAACATATTTCAACAACTCTAAGAATCTCCTTTAATACTCATCTATCGTCATACTCCCAAGCTTTAGTTCAAAGAACTCCTTCATTTTCTTGTCATAGTACCTCTTGGTTAAGTATTTCTTTTATAAACACCTCTTGAACTCCCTCTAAGTAATTTTATTTTCATCAATGTGTTTCTCTTGCACAAAATGATCCCATCACATTGATTCTTTTCCTTTTAGCTGATAGATGGCTATTCTCCCTTTTGCTTGCACAAAATAATTATGCAACTAGAAGTACTTCCTCATACCCAAAAACCAAGTCTCCACATTTTCATCCTTCTTGTGCTCACCGTCAAAGGTAGGAGGATTGATCTTGTTCATTTCTCCCTATAGCTCGTCCACCCTAGTCCTTCCCTTATGCTTCCTAACATGAGATGGATTTGAGCTACTGCGCGATTTCATAAATGAATCCTTTGGTGAGTGGTGATGATGTCTATCAACACTTCTTGCTTCTCTTATTTTCTCATCATGAGACTTGGGGCTTCTTGACCTACTCGACTATGTCTCCTTATCCATTTTATTTTCTATTTTGTCCAAGATTTGCATCAATTTGACATTGAAGTCATCTTTTTGATCCTTGGATCTCATAAGACTTTCATTATCAACTTTATAACTTTGGACATATTTTTTCAATCCCTTTATGGTTTCTACGAAGTTCATGTGCTCCTCCTATTGGACATATTGTCATTTATGTCAACAGTCGATGTGATGATTTGTTGTTATAATGAATTATCATTGTGATTTACCAGAGATGAGATTGTCATTGATGTCAATAGTATATCAGTTAGTAGAAGATGTTAAACAATATGCAGAGATCGAAAGCGTAAGCTCGGGAGAAGGAGCGAACAATATGCATAGATCAAAGCTCAGAATAAAAAACGTAAGCTCAAGAGGGTTAGAAAATGCAGAGATAAGATGAAGAAATTCATGATTTTTGTTGATCACGATAGGATCAACAATGATCATATGATAAAAGCTCAGGAGGGTTAGAAAATGCAGAGATCAAATCTCGAAAGGAAAAGCGTAAGATCAAGGTGAAGAGCCTCAATAGCCGTCCCTATCATAGTGAAGAAGCCTTAGCAGCCGTCCGATCAAGAGATTGACCGTGTTGATCGTCTAAATATTACAAACGTCAGTCATATGAGTGACCATGGGCTTGAGGATTGTTGGAGGATCGTGACCATTGGATCTGCAAGCCAGATCAACGACATGGATGAATTGTGGAGAGTGAAAGAAGAATTAAACAACCCGCTAGTTCTAATATCGCAATTGGTCTAGATCGTCAGATCTCATAGAATCAGATATCGACGACTGTGGTTGATCCAACAAGCGATCATTTTAAGACATATTAAGTCGTGACCATCGGATGCGCAATTTCCAGATCAACGACATGGATGAATTATGGAGATCGAAAGAAGAATTAAATATAGCACTAGTTCCAATCCTGTAATTAGTCAGGACCATCCAATCTTATAGCTTCGAATATCGACAATTGTGGTTGACTCACCAACATCGCAAAACTTCCAATTGCAGAGTTTGGGTGACGAGTTAAATCACTCGCAAGTTGTGGTTCTATAAACATCCTTGATCGTGGATCTTCTTAGAGAATATTCAAAACCGTTGGATCAATTTTGAGTGGAAGGACAAGATAAGCGGGAAAAATGATTGAGAATTTGATTATCCGAATACCCGTCAACCGTCGGATCAAACCCAAATTCCCGTCAGCCATCGGATCATTCTCGAGTGGAAGGATAGCATAAGCGAGGTAAGATCTGAGATATCATTTATGTGAATTTCCTTTAGTCATTGGATCATTCTAAGTGGAAGGATAGGATAAGGCAGAAGAGCAACACAGTAGATAGATCGAGCCATCAATCTAAGAACATAGTTGACGAACAACATTTAGTTCGGGTGTAAAGTTGCGAGGAGGTTATGCTCTGGAGAAATATCACTTCAAGAATTTAGTTTGAGATTCGAAATACCCGAAGACTGGAAATCCGAAATGAATAAGGACCATCGGATTTGGAGGACATACTATGATCGTTAGATCAGGGAGATCTACGTCAACAGACCACATCAACAAGGACAAGTGGTAGACCACGTCAGAAGATCTACGCCAATAGACCACATCAACAAATACATATGACATATCACGTTAGTAGACCATGTCAACAAGGACGTATTGTAGACCACGTCAGGAAGGACATGTGGCAAACCACGACATCAAAAGACATGTGGCAGACCACGACAACAAAAGACATGTGGCAGACCATGTCAGTAGACCACGACAACAAAAGACATGTGGCAGACCACGTCAGGAGACCACGAAAGAAAAAGACATGTGGCAGACCATGTCAGTAAATAAACATGGAATAATTAGATGATGACAAGCATCAAGAGGAAATTGGCTCGTTCCATGACAACAAGTGACGTAAGAAAGTTACGTCACTCTGGGAGAATTGCTTCGGGAGTTTCACCACCAAGAAATGTCAAAAGTCCCGAAGTCCCGAAGGATGAAGGTCCGAAGTCACTCCCAGTCATCGATCTGAGATACATCGGGAGTTAGGACAACTGTTATATCCAGGAGAAGAACATGTGCTGCATAAGGAGATCCACGTTAGTAAGGACACATGGCGCAATCAGAAAATGAAAAGTGTCAAGTTGATTCGACATTTCAGATACGTGCAAATCACGAATCTAAGTGACACGTGGCAGCTACTCAACTCGTGACATGTCATCAAGTGACGTAAGCAAGTTACGTCACTACGAGAATTTTTACTTCGGGAGTTTTACCACTAACACTTGCCCAAAGTCCCGAAGTCCCGAAGTCCCAAAGTGGACACGAGACGTCCGATCTGAAGATCACTTCGGAAGCATTCTCATCCGTTGATCTACTACAGTGGAAGGATAGTGTAAGTGGAAGAGTTAACCGAAAACAAACGGTCTTCACCGTTTTATGACTTACTTAGTAGGTGATCACTCTGAAGGAAAAAATTGGTTGATATTTGAAATCTCCGAAGTCCGAAGACCCGAAGGTTATCTCGACCGTTGATTCGAAAGGGACATGCGTTAGTGGATTGACAACTCCGAAAGATTGGCGTACGGAGGAAAGAAGGGGTTGAGATTTGAAATATCTGAAGTCTGGAGACCCAAAGGAGATCTCGACCGTCTATCTGATGTTGGGCGTACTCACAACTGTTGATAAAAACACAGTAGAAGGATAAGGTAAGTATAATAGATGAAGTCGTGGAGTAAATGGTGGCCATCCATCTCATTTCTTGATTAATTCCTGGTTGTTGGATTAAGCAATGAAGTATAGGTCCGAGGATCGAATCTGACCATTGATCTGGTTCCACGAAGTAAACGTCAACTGTCTGATATATTCAAAGAAATCTGCTCCAGGATATTTGACATGTTTCAAGTCTCGAAGTCCCGAAGTCCTAACAATCATCCATCTCATCGGGAGGTTGAATCGTGGCTGTTGAATTGATAAGCGCTCAAGCGCTCGTCTCGCCTCACTGAGGTCACCACCGTTGGTCATATGGTAAAGAGATTTAAAATGGATAATGTAATGAATCGCTTAAATTGATAAGCCATTGGTTCTACACCTATGATCATATGAACATGGTTTGAAGGAAGTGATGATCTCTATTATCACAAAGACGAAGGAAATTGATCCATGCCTGTGATCAATTTCTGAAAGCAAAGGGGATGCAAGGTGTAAAGATGAAGACCCGGAATGATAATCTCTGGTGGTCCCAAAAGTTGTTGTAAATGAACAAGTTAGTTATAACTTGTTGCATAAGTCGGCTCAATAACTTAAACAAGTTTTGAGCATAAGCCACTATAAATACAACCATGATTGGTTCACCAGAGAGTGTGCTTGGGAGTGTATACTGCTTGTGGAAAAGAGAGGCTTATTGAGAAAGAGAGGTCTGTGGAGAAAAATGAAGGGGATACCGAATTGAGGTTCATACGAATATCAGAGGAAAGACAAAGTGAAGAAGGCACGAATATTAGAGGAAAGGCGAAGTGAAGAAGGCGTGAATTTTAGAGAGAAGATGAAGTGCAGTGATGAGTGTTGATTGTATACCTCTGATCATGAAACAAAATTGACTCAATAATGGATCACTGCAACTAGATTTGAATTACGGTATGAACTCTAGTTGGATAGATTGGGTTCTATCAGCAAGATGGGTCTTGTGGCAAGTTGGGTCTTGCTTGAGAGTTGGTGCTCTCCGAGGAGTTGGTGCTCCTTACTTCAGTTGGTGCTGAAACAAAATAGTTGGTGCTGGGAAAATCCTCATTATTATATTCATATAGATTATATACAAACATCTGGTATCTTCTGTGTCCATTTTGATTATGATTTGATTGTTCTTAATTTGTTCAAATATGTTTTAACTGCTAACTTGTAAGAAGAAGATACCACTTCCTTGGATTTGATACCACCAACACCCAAACCGACATACAAATACCTGGATTCATCATTAGGGATGTAAGTCCTCTATGCATCTTCTATGATTTTGACCTTTTGCATTGATTCTGTTCTACTCTAATCGTTGATAATTCTACAAAATGTGTATACAACAAGATTTTTTAGGCGAATTCATGAGACAAATTCATAAAAACTCTGCACCATCTTGTCAGAATCATTTCTTCTGAAGCCCATGCGTGCACTAGTATTCCACACACACTAATGCACGATGTCAATTTTTAACTTGTACACTACGTATCGGTAATGCACATGCACCACAAATTTGTTCTGCGCAGCCCCAAACCATTAGTGCACACACCCATGCACCATTTTTTACTACGCAGTTCCAGTGCCACACTCTTCAATATAATATATTTAGCGTGCACATCTACACATTCTTATTTAATACGCACCATGGACACACTGAAATTCCAAATTCGGTCACTTACTAGTTTGTATTTATTTCCTTAAGCAGAGCTTAGCTCATGCTTCTTATTGACCTATGGTAGAGCTCTGATGCTTGTTGTTGACCTCTAGCCCATACAAGTTTCGTGTTGAAATAATAGCTCCGATACCTGAATGTAACATCCCCAGCCTCCTAGGCTGGGCCACATCACACAATATCAACTTTTGTAGCTCTAAATCAACCATACTATAACATCACCCAACATACTATTGAACAATGCTACTACAAAAATCCATTGTGGATATCCTATACCAAATCCTAGTCTGCGCAGTATCACTTGAAGTA
Organism: Picea engelmannii; assembly: GCA_009831015.1. NCBI lineage: Eukaryota > Viridiplantae > Streptophyta > Pinopsida > Pinales > Pinaceae > Picea > Picea engelmannii. Next base: position 59,356 of record ML799726.1, on the reverse strand, counting down.
ACGCACTCAACCTCAAGTTGATTCGCGCCACACTAAATTTCTCCTTTTTACACAACTTTAAGAAACATAAGTAACTAAAAACAATTGTGCGTGAGTATACTGATCACACAACACTACCATGCACACAACCATTCTGGCATCACACACCAATTATGGTTTCCTTTTTCGCGGGGTCTATTTCCTTGTACGCACACATGAGTTCCAGCCTCATGTGCACACATACTACTTTCCTACACACCCGACCATTTAATCCTTGCCTCAGAGATTCATGACCAATATCAAAGGATAAATTAACAGGAAAAGCTATTAACATTTGTCATACTCATGCATAACTACAAATATAGGCTATAAGCACCACACTTACATGTGCAAGAAACATTAGACAAAATAGCAATAATTACTTATATGTGACAACATACAAGAATTAACCCATGTCAAACATAGATAAATAAGCACACAGTAAATGAGAAAAGCACATAAAGAACATTTATCTTTTATGAAAGTCATCAACTATGTGCAGAACTCAGACGTTCCTCCTAGCCATAGACTCTATTGCTCATAAGATTTCAGCAATAGGTCACCCCTGAGCTGGGGCTTAACTCCACCAGGGAAAAAGGGTTCCTAGTGATAGGCTAAGGTCTGATTCTCAATAGAATTTATCAGTCCAAGGTGTCAGCTGCCAAAACTAGCCTACAATCTCTCATTCCCCATTCACCTGTTACAACCAAGGAAGTGTGACCCTTCTCTGCTCAACAGTCCCTCGGTCGCCGCACTTCCTTTCTAGGGTCACCTACAATAAGTCAGACATGAATTCTTCAAGCCCTACGAATAATGACCAGTGCACAAGGGATCAATTCTCAAGAAAAATCTCACCTAGTGAGTATGCTCACGGGCCTGCCAACCCACTTCTTCAACAACAAAACTTTGATTATAGTACATAAAAAATCCTTACAAGCGTCTCCCTGCAGATAAGGTAATAATCATCTTTTTCCCCTAGACCGACCCCCTTCTACTCATGAGAAAGTGAATCATCTCCCAAAATACATTAAGTCCAACCATATATATTGCATGCCTTCAACTTGACACTTATCACCTTCAGAAGTAGCTTAAGCCACTTGTGAATCATTCCCTACCCTTGGGAACTTAGGATAAAATAATTATCCATAATTACACTTTTTCAGAAATATTATAAAATATACCCTAAGACTTAAGTCTCACCCCCCTTTTCCCCTTTCCAATGGAGTTATCCCCCAATCTCTTTTCCTCAGAGTTTATCTGTGCGTAGCGATGTAATATTATATTAATAAATTGAGTATGATTACACTTTACATGGATAGGCGCATTGGCCTATTTGCATTCTGTCTAACCATCTTCATAACCACACAGGCTGTCCAACCTCAATGCACACACACACACACACACACACACACACACACACACACACACACACACACACACACACACACATATATATATATATATAACTCGACTGGGTGCACACTCCCAGGTCATTCCCACACACTTACCCAAGTGCAAACAACACTATGAAGTGTGCACACCCTTTATTTGATGTGAAACCATGCTCACTTGCCCAGGTGCGCACAACACTATTAAATGTGCGAGCCATTTCCTTGATAACAATTTTCTGCGCACTTACCCAGGTGCGTGCAAAATCAAAATTAGGTACCAAATGCTCACTAGTCTATATGTACATTTACATTTACAATTGGTACCAATGGCTCACCAGCCTATATATACAATTACAAAGGGTTCGGATTAGGGACATTATAATTCTACTCCTTAAAGTTCAAGGGGCAAGGGAAGATTCATGGTGGGAGACTCAATAATAGTTCTTTGAGTAGTTCAAAACAAATCTCTACCCAGTCAAACTTTCCGAGATCACTTAGTGAATATAATGCTTCTAGAAGTACATGGTTTTGATATATTGAATTCTTTCATGTTCTTTGCCATCAAAACTCCTTTGCAGATCATCAAGCAAATTTGGGCATCAAATTAAACCTTGGGGTTTGTAATATAAATGGAGGGGAGTTCCTTTCACTTATCCCCATAGTGCATTAATATATATGATGAGAGATAACATAGGTGTCATGGTAAATATCCCACTATGAATTTACAAGTATTTATGAACCATCAATGTTTTATTAATCCAATCCTCTTTAAACCCATGTGAAGTGTTAAGAATTGCATGGCGATCCAATTAGGACCTCAATGTGGATTGTTGAGACAAGTGCCTGCTCCATTTCATTTCAATATTTTGGTGCATTTGGGTGTTCATGTTGATTTCTTTAGGATCTTTGCATTTGGAAATTCTGAGCTTCATAGGGAGTTTCCCTCCCTCAACACTAAGTCTATGCTCTTGCATCTTTGTAATCCTTGGTTTCATCCTAGTTTCTCTATTAATCTAGAGTATGATGACACACTATCACTCTAGTAAAAAGGTTGTATGTTCCTGGCTATTTGGGTGAATTCATGAAAGGTCTCAAGTGGTACATGAAGGACATTAGAGAATCCCAATATGGAATTATCAATGCAAGGATCAAGTGGGAATGATGAAAATCATATTTCAAACAAAAAACTCAACAAAATAATGTAGTAAGAGATAATTGTGTTATTGACATAGTTATGCATGTAGTAGATTTGGAAAAAATGGTAGAAGGAAGTGGATGTGTTTATGAGCACCCATCACAGTATGAATTTGGAGATCTATGTTCAAATAGATTTGGTAAATAAGCTCATGGATCATGTCATGCCACATCTTGGCATCTTAGATAGTGTGGTGAACCCTCCCTCTCATGTAGATTCTTCCCTTGTAGCATAACCCTCCTAGGATTTTGAGGACCTTTTGTTTATCCCAAAATTGGAACTAGAACAAGGTAGTGTTTTTCAAACTGTTGATGACAAAGAGTATAATTACAAGGCCCCATAAGAGAATGTTACACATAATAATTGGTTACAAGAAACCCAGGGGAGGCCAATCCATTAGTTCTTTTATTTTTTTTTTATTTTTTTTTATATATGTTTTTCAGAGTAATATGTATGCTCCAACAATATGTAAGGTAGTATACCTGCAAACATAGAATATAGTTTTTTTGGATTGTTATCCCTATGGGGAGAACTTGGCTTAGTTTTGCATTTTGAATTTATTGTCTCAACCTAATATATGTATTTTGTCCTAGCTATTTATCTTCTTTTTAGGAATATATATCCCAATAAACCCTCGAGAACTTTCCCTCATTTTGAGAATGGCACCCAAGGTAAACCGGATTCTTTTGGGATGAACACCTTATCAACATGTCACCAGTGAAAATGAAACCTCGATGGAAAGGATAACAATCAATCCTCCTAACTATCATAATTAAAACTAATTAAAAAATTTACTTAACTTTGTCACAACTTTTTTTAATACAAACCCTATCTATTGCTTAAAAAACTAACTTAATAAAAAATGTTAATGATTGTTTTAAACTAAATAAAAGAATGTTGACATATATTTGGTTCCAAATACAATTCCACATTAACGTCCAAATTTGAGTGAATGTTTCATTCATTATTACATTAAATATTGTGCCAAATATTGTTGTGATTAACGTCCATAATAATAATTTTTATTTTGTTTAAACTAATTTGCATTCACATTAAAATCCACAATGAGTACAAAACTACGTCCCAATTTGATCTATTTTCAAAATAGCCTTTGCATCCATACTTTTAATATTGTTATTACTAGCACAACCACAAATTCGTGGCTGGTAAATGCCGAAAGGACGACTTGCAAAACCTGAACTGTTGGGAAAGAGAAACGGCCCAAAGGTGGATGGAAGGAGTGAGAAGGAGTTGGCTGGAAGGAGGAAGTGTGTCCAAAACATGGCTGGTGAAGGCCAAAGGTTTAGGTTGGCCTAGAAAATGAAACCCTAATCACTTATACGTGGCAATTAGCTAGCCACCATAGTAAATTTTAAATATGATTAAGTAAAAGTAAAAAAATAAACATGTAAACTGATGTCTTTATAATAGTGAGGAAGTTAGTGGTTGAAATCACAACCATTGATTTATTGGGACTACTAAGAATATTCCATCAATATTTAATCTTATCCATACAAAACTGATTAAGCACTAAAAACCTATTAAATGTGCCCATGGTCAATAGGTGTACGCCTTTCGGCATAAAAATAACATTGTAAGAGCTCAAAATCAAAATATTTGAAAGATGCTTGAATAAGGAAAATTAATATTTTAAAAAAAGTTAGTATTAGGTATTTTGAAATTTGGTAAAAAAATTGTTTTTACTTTCCAAATCATATTATTGAAAATTTCATTACACTATTGTAAATAGAGAAGAATAATAAATATTAATACATCTATTTTAAACATGTATTAGGAAAATAAGTCTTGTATTGGTAGTGGATAAGATCTAAAGCTATTTTTGATTGGTTAAGAGTTGCATAAAGAACTTTTGGATCAAAATTGTGTGTGGAGTTTTCTGAAACGTCCAAGGTTTCTAGTGGACACTCTGCCCATCATTAGAGACACATATGTTGTAAAAAAGTGTTGGGGTTCGTTAAATATAAAGGTAACAATTTGGAATTAGCCCTTGGAATTAGGTATTTAATAAAGAAAAGATAAAAAGGATGTTAAGAATATTAATAAAGAATTAAGTTAATAAAGTAATGGGATAACCTATTGAATTGTGTTGTAGGTATTAAATTAAGGGAAATAATGGATGGTGGGGAAGTAGGTAGATTAAGTTTATTTAATAAAGTTAAGGAGGACACACCTATTATAATAAAGGGGAGAGAAATAATTAAAGTGAGATTAGTGATAGAAAATGGAGAGAGAGGAGAAAGATTATGATACATAGAGAGAAAGAATAGAGAGGGAAACATATAGAGAGAGGGAAAACTATAGATAGGGGAGATTCACAATAATGTATTAAGATACAAAGTAGTTAAAATATAAGAGATTAAAGGTTTAAACTTAAGATAAAGGGGAGAAGAAGGTAGTTAATGATAGATGAAAGTAGACAATAATTAAGAATATAACAAGAATTTTATGATAGAGGATTTAATAAAGAAAAAAAATGAGAGAAGAGTTAAATAGAGTAATGATAAAGAGTAAAATTAAAATAATGAGGTGATCTAGGATGGAGCCGAGGTGATTGGGTAAGAGGCGATTCAATAAAAATAATAAGGGCGGAGATAGTGAACTAATTGAGAAGGGAAATAATAAATGACAGAGAATGATTAAAAAGAGAGAGAAAGAACATAAATAAAGGGAAGGGGAATTAATGTGAAATACAATGATTGTAAAGAATTGAAAAAAGAAGATACAAGAGATCCAAGAGAAGATAAAATAAGAAGGAAGGAAAACAGTGAGAAATAACATAATTAGGATATAAGAGGCCACAAGAGGAGCAAAAATAAATTGGGGACCTCTTTGGATAAACAATTGGGCGATAAAGGCTAGAGGGAAAACAAAGGTCTAATGGTCAAGGTGATGGATAATGGGTTTCCAAGAATGACTAAGTTTGTAGCCATCTTCACTGTTCAAGTTATTAGGATGTTTTTTAATTTAAAGGGCTTCTCGAATGAGATAGGAAGAGTAATTAGGGGAAGGGGCTAGGATTTTTGTCTAGTCAAAGAAAATAAGATTCTTAGATTTAAAAGAGTGTTTGACGATAGCCGATTTAGATATTTGGTTATGGGTAGTATCACCTATATTCTCTTTAAGCCTGGATTTAAAGATTCCTCCAGTTTGGCCAATGTAAGATTTCCCATAGGAGCAAGGAATCTGGTAGACTCCTGGGCCAAGCATCGGGTCAGATTTATCTTTTTCATTTCTGAAGAGTTGTTTGAGGGTTTTGAAAGGTTTGAATATTCTTCTTAGCCATAAATTTTCCAATGTGATCGATGGTGCCTTGGATGTAAGGAAGAGAGAGAAGAGCGCGAGGTGGGGAGGAGGGAGATGAGGTTTTTGGTTTAGATTTTAGGGCTGAGCAGAAGGCTCAATTGATCTGAGAGAGAGAGTGGCCATTGAACAAAAGGGATTTGGTTAAATGGGCCTTTTCTTGTACAAGGAATTGAGGGGCAGATATACAGATGGCATGCGTAATCAATGTTTTAAGGACAACAATTTTTTGATATGGGTGATGGTGGGATCTGACATTTAGATATCCGTTAGTGTGAGTTATCTTCTTGTAGACTTGGTGGGACAAGGATCCATCAGGAAGGCGAGAGAGGAGAACATCCAAGAAGGGGAGGGAATTGTCTTTTTGGGTTTCCATAGTGAATTAGATGTGGGGGGAAAGGCTATTAAGATGATTGAATAAAGAGACTAAGTTGGTGAGGCCATGAGGCCAGATAACAAATGTATCATCTACAAAATGAAACCAACATTTGAGTTTGAGATGAAAGCTGCTTAGGGCTATAGATTCGAAATGTTCCATAAATATATTAGCTACTACTAGAGAGAGGGAGGACCCCATGGTTGTACCTTCAATTTTTTCATAGCAGACCCCCTTAAAGGTGAATAAAGTAGAAGAGAGGCATATTTTGATTAGGTTAAGAGTTTCAGGGTCTACCAGTTTGGAGATAAGAGAAGGACTTCTGACACTGGAATTTTTGTGAACAAAGAAACAACATCAAAACTGACCATGAGGTCATCTACATCAAGGTGGAGATCCTTGGTTTTGAGAATGAAGTCAACATAATCTTTAATATTAGAGGAGGTTTTACCGACAAAGGCTTGAAGCTTGTCGGCTAGATATATCATATATGATATAACATATATGCAAGAGTGTCCAAAGAAAACAAATCTACCTTAAAAAGAAATGGGAGATGCAGAATCATCATATCATATATATATTTTAATTTACCTAATCAATGATAGGAAACATGTTGATGACCCAAGACCTAGAGGCATCTAGAAAGAGTGAAAGTCCGCTACCTTATGGACCACCAATGAGTTATTTCAAGTGGCATGGTTTTCCTTGAATAACGATGATGAGTCAACTCACATTCAAAAATAGTAGCTAGTGATGGATATCCTCATAGTCCATTGACAATTGAGTTATGATAGGTTTTCCATCTTTAGAAGAAAAAAGAAAAAGAAAAAGAATCCCACATTCCCTAATTTGAATTACTCTCATATAGAGAGGATATATTTTGACCTTGTTAGTATGTCCAAGTGCCTTCGAATTTACCTACTGAGTATGAAAGTCAACTCGATCATTCAATGTGATCCCTAGTCGTACTTATCGTGTAAGCTTGCTCTTATCAATTGTAATAGAAAATGGGTCATGCTTCTATAAGTGTTTGATTCATTTGTATTACTTGTTTTGTGTTGAAGAAGAGAATCATCATCGAGCAATTGGTCAATGGTTTTATCACACTATAAGTTTTTGGTGAATTGACTCTGAAATTACCACCTAAGTTATCATCAAAATAGTTCAAAATTGAATTTCTCAATTTTTTTCACCTTTTTCAATTTGAATGCAATTTAGATGGCAATTTAAAACTTTATTGCCATATTTTTAAGTTTCAACCAAACTTACATAAATTATCCATTTTATAGACTAAATTAGCATTGAATTGCCAATCTTGCATCCAAAACAACGTGGAAACACTTATATCAAAATAACATAGAAAATAATGTTGGTTTTAGAGACAATAACAACATCAATTATCTTGTCATTATTAAGATTAAAAAATTGAAAAATCGAAGTCCAAAACTAAGACTTTGTTTGACACTATTTTGCTAGTACATCTAGTAACATTCTTATTAGTCCTTGCTAGTACATATAATAACATTCTTATTAGTCCCTGCCATGGGCGAGGGACTATTAGTAATCGGTTTTTCAACATTCTATTAGTACACCATGCAAACCAAGTATTTTAACCAAAGTTTTAAACTTTTCATAACATTTTCCAATTGGCATTTAAGTTTTGTCCTAAGTTTTAAGTTTGAGGCCTTATTTGGCCTCAAATCGAGGTAATTGGCTTGAAACCACTTCAAAACTTAGGTAATTGGCTTCAAACCGCTTCAAAACTTAGGGAGTGAGATGATTGAATCTTAGTGAATAGGATATCATGGAAGCAAAGTGAATTAATGCTAAGTTTCAAGTTAGCATTAATTCAAAACATTAAATGCTTAAATGTTTAATGTTTGGATATGCATATAATCATAGTCCTTGGCATGGACTATTAGTAATCGGTTTGTCAACATTCTATTAGTACAACACACAAACCAAGTATTTTAACCAAAGTTTTAAACTTTTCATAATATTTTCCAATTGGCATTTAAGTTTTGTCCTAAGTTTTAAACTTTTCATAGCATTTTCCAATTGACATTTAAGTTTTGTCCTAAGTTTTAAACTTTTCATAACATTTTCCAATTGGCATTTAAGTTTTGTCCTAAGTTTTAAGTTTGAGGCCTTATTTGGCCTCAAATCGAGGTAATTGGCTTGAAACCGCTTCAAAACTTAGGTAATTGGCTTGAAACCGCTTCAAAACTTAGGAAGTGAGAGGATTGAATTTTAGTGAAGAGGATATGGTGGAAGCAAAGTCAATTAATGCTAAGTTTCAAGTTAGCATTAATTCAAAACATTAAATGCTTAAATGTTTAATGTTTGGATATGCATATAATCATAGTCCTTGGCATGGACTATTTGTAATCGGTTTGTCAACATTCTATTAGTACAACATGAAAACCAAGTATTTTAACCAAAGTTTTAAACTTTTCATAATATTTTCCAATTGGCATTTAAGTTTTGTCCTAAGTTTTAAACTTTTCATAACATTTTCCAATTGGCATTTAAGTTTTGTCGTAAGTTTTAAGTTTGAGGCCTTATTTGACCTCAAATCGAGGTAATTGGCTTGAAACCGCTTCAAAACTTAGGAAGTGAGAGGATTGAATCTTAGTGAATAGGATATGGTGGAAGCAAAGTGAATTAATGCTAAGTTTCAACATAGCATTAATTCAAAACATTAAATGCTTAAATGTTTAATGTTTGGATATGCATATAATCATAGTCATTGGCATGGACTATTAATAATCGGTTTTTCAACATTCTATTAGTACAACACACAAACCAAGTATTTTAACCAAAGTTTTAAACTTTTCTTAACATTTTCCAATTGACATTTAAGTTTTGTCCTAAGTTTTAAGTTTGAGGCCTTATTTAGCCTAAAATCGAGGTAATTGGCTTCAAACCACTTCAAAACTTAGGAAATTGCCTTCAAACCGCTTCAAAACTTAGGAAGTGAGAGGATTGAATCTTAGTGAATAGGATATGGTGGAAGCAAAGTGAATTAATGCTAAGTTTCAACTTAGAATTAATTCAAAACATTAAATGCTTAAATGTTTAATGTTTGGATATGCATATAATCATAGTCATTGGCATGGACTATTAGTAATCGATTTTTCAACATTCAATTAGTACAACACAAAAACCAAGTATTTTAACCAAAGTTTTAAACTTTTCATAACATTTTCCAATTGACATTTAAGTTTTGTCCTAAGTTTTAAACTTTTCATAACATTTTTCAATTGACATTTAAGTTTTGTTCTAAGTTTTAAACTTTTCACAACATTTTCCAATTGGCATTTAAGTTTTGTTCTAAGTTTCAAGTTTGAGGCCTTATTTGGCCTCAAATCTAGGTATTTGGCTTCAAACCACTTCAAAAAATAGGTAATTGGCTTCAAACCACTTCAAAACTTTGAGAGGATTGAATCTTAGTGAATAAGATATGGTGGAAGCAAAGTGAATTAATGCGGAGTTTCCCACCTCATTTTTTTGCTTCTTCCCTTCTTGCAGGTAGAAGGTATCAAATGGTCAAATCAACCTAAGGGAGTTGAAGATAGTTCATCAACATCGACATAAAAGAGAGTCCTTTGAGTAGGGTGGGAATTCCTACGTTCCATTTGTTTCGGAGAGGCTGGTCTTCTTAAGCACCGAATGTGCTCTGAAAACCTGTAAAATGCACAACAGACATATCTCATATTAATAGAAATTAAGTCTGTAATAGAAATTGAGTTTATCTTTAAACGCACAGTGTTAGTGAGCGCACAACACTGGAATGGATATTTGATTACCTATTGCCAGTAGAAGGCTGTTATACTTCGTCTAATGCCTTTGCCACTGCAATTATATTTCCATCTCGATTTCTTCCTGGAAGTTCTGCTTGACCATTCAGTAGATATTCATTGGTCTGAAGATGTTGTGAAGCTCGGTTCGCCAGATGACACCAGAGGCTTAAATGGTGCTTCCATGGGGCTGTCCCTTGGATTACCATGGGGTTGTTTTTTCAACATCCGACTTGTCCCGGAAAAGAAAACAGTGTGGCTTCGCTCTATCACTTATGGCGGACGTTACCCTAGACCGGGTAATGTTCACCATAAGTTTACATGACTATATTCTTGGAGAACTTATGCTTTCGATTTTCCATTCGCAGCGTATGGCCCTTCTGCTTGTGCGAGTTTCTAACTCAAGAATCACTGCAACCAAAGGAACTTGGAACTAGATTTGTCTTATCCAAGGAACATAGATGCAAGTGCCATTATTCCATGAGCTTTTCCTGCCACTAACCATATTTTTCATGCAAATTCCATCGAATCTTATTTCAATAACCTGGTGCAACTTCGTCTTGTACAGCAAATTTAGAATAATATCTACCACAGACTTTAACGTACAAACCTAATTTTATACAAGCCGAGTGCAAAATCCTGACTCTTCCACGTAGTGCTCAACAGGTCTTTGTGGTCATGAAGAAAAAATCAAGATGGGACGTCAACAATGTCTCTTCTTCCTTCCCGTGACCACTTTAACATCATACCAGCATACAAATATCAGAAAAAAACAAAAGGTTGTAGGTCACTAATCTTCGAAAGATCCATTTTCCCACTATCCTAGATTGTTACATCATCTTTGCCAATCAAATATTTTTGCATCACATGGAGGACTTGATTTCACAATAATTTAATTTTAAGGTTATAGTTAAATCCCCATGTTTGTGTGACAAGAGACCCTCTCCACTCAAGGATTTGACTGATAAAAGAGGTATACATATTGTTGAGTTGGTCTAGGTGGAGGTTGGTTAGATGGTAGCTGGAGTTGTTGTGGTTGGGTTAGTTGTGGTGCAGGTTGTGATAAGTGAAAATATGAATTTTGTGGTTGATTCTGCTGGAATTATTGATAAGGAAAAGGTTGATATGGCTGTTGGTATGGATGATTTCCTTGAGCATACCCTCGCCAACCTTGAGGAGGTTGGTTTTGGCGGAGGCCAAGTTTGCCAAGGCATGGGTGCATTCCATGAATTTTGAATAGGATTTTGAAAATTCTAAGGAAATTGTTGAGAGAATTGAGGAGCAAAATTTTGAGACATACCTATGAAACGTGGCTGCCAAGGCTTCCTTGGTGCTAAGTAACAAAGATATTCCATTCCTTGTCCTTCTTCTATGTGAGTAGCTTGCAATTCTTTTAATCTTGGACAATCATCAGTGGCATGGTTATCTGTACCCAATCCACATACTTGAATTTTGTCTAAAGGACAATCTCTCAATGCATGTTTTTTTTTACATTTAGGACAATAGATGGATAATACTTGATCTTGTTCCTCTTGCTTCTTTTTAGCTTTCAATGTGTCAATTTGTGAACCAAATGTGTTCATAATATTAGTTTTAAAGTTCTCAAACAGATTCCCTAATTCTGATTTAGTAACACCATTTGAAATTGATTTAGTTTCCTTTGTCATAGTATCTCTTTGTCCTCATCCTCTTTTAGCTTTTCCCCTTGAGTATTTCTTACATAATTCAACAATTTTTGGGAAAGGTAGGTGAGAAATATCCCGTGCCCCCATTAAATTAAGAGCATCCAAATTTTCATCTGAAATCCCCTTCAAAAAAATAGTACGGATGACATCCAAAGGAAGATTAGATTGCTTAGATTTGTGCATATTATAGAGAATTGTTTCTAGATATTCCTCTAAGCTTTCATCTTCACTTTGAGAAATTTTAAAGATATATTCTTTAGAGTCTTTGGACTTACAATAGGGCTCATATTTAGCAAGAAATTTCTTTTTCATGTCATCCCAGTATACTATGGTTGCTTCTCCCAACCCCATGAACCATTTTAATGCATATCCTTTCAAAGTTGCAGGAAATAAACGAAGTTTTTGAGCATCATTAGTATATCCATATG
>ML799726.1:22541-47092 GCA_009831015.1 Picea engelmannii | reverse complement strand
CATATGTTCGACAAACAATGTCAAATTCAAACATGAAAGCATCAGGGTCTTCAGTAGACAAGCCAAAGAAATTTGGAAGAACAGAGGGAGGAATATTCTTCTTTTTTATGTCATCTCCTAAAAGAGTTGGTGTATCAACTATAGGAAATGCAAATGTAGTATGTTCTTCTTCCTCCTCTTCATCATTTCCTCCTCGTCGTGTCTCTTCTCGATGTGATTCTCTATCCTCTCGTTCTTTCCTTCCTTTTTCTTCATTTTTTTTTCTTTCTAATTCCCTTTCCATTCTCTCCCTTTTTTGTCTATCAGTTTCTGACATTGCAAAGAAGTTTTCTGTTGTACAGTCAGATACTTCTGTTGGAAAAGGAGGTTGTCCTATTTGTTCAAAAATAGTTTGCTTTTTTTTTGCTTTCATACAAAAGATATTTCTGATTGTGTTTGTTTCTTCTTTACTTCATGAGCCAATAGAACTTGTCTTTCTATGAGAGTTAACCTTTGTCCTAAACGTTGTTTTTCCTCTAATTCTTCCAAAGTGATTTTTCCAGCAGTTGGTGTGGTAGATTCGTATTTTTCAGTTGTAGATGTTCCTACTCCTACAGATGGTTGATTAGTTTTTGGGGGGTTTTGTTTTAAAAATCTGCCTTTATCATCCCTAAGTTTAGACATAAAGAAACATAACTTAGAATTAATTCTATTCTGTGTTTTTTTATTTGTTATATATATAATTTTTTTAATCCTATCTCTAAATGTGTCTCCCCGACAACGACGCCAAAATGTTAGGCTCCAATCTACTGATGTAAATTATAGTGCAAATGATTGTCAATCTAGTGTTTGTAAGACTTAGAGGCACATCCAAAATGTATGGATTTAGAGATAACTTTTATTCTTTTATGGGAATAAACCAAAACCTATTCTAAGAGCTGAATATTTAAAAGATGCTAAGCTTCTATTCAGAAGTCCTATTCATAGATCTCATGATAGTAATCAACAATTGATTTCCTAAAGAGTATCAATAGTAAGCATTCAAAAAGATATTCGAACTAGTTTTAAGGCTTATCAATGCTAGAAGGACAAAACTCTTATTCAAGAGATGCATTCAATGTCTTCTTTCATTCATTAGCAACTATCATCAATTCTTATTAAATCAAAAGTACTGAAAGCGTAAATAACTCAAAAATCATTCATGATTATCCTAATGCTTGAAAGCAAACCACACATTGAATTCTTATTCAAGAAATCATTCACAACATGAGTAAGGATTTGAAACATTAAGCATATTACTTAACTATGGAATTCATCTAACTACAACAAAGAGATGAATAAAACTCATCTACAACAAGATCTGGTCTAAAACATGTATCAAAGATTACTTGAAAAGAACATAAAGGAAGAGTGTACTAGTTTGGCAAAGGGGGCCCTCTAATGCTTCACTTGTACACTTGAGTTGTCTCAGCTAAAAAGGAGCTTCCAACAACATTCACATCATCATATCATAAACATTATCAAGAACAAAAACACAGAACTGATCTCAAGATTGCAAATTCCAAAGTTTCTTCATTCACATTCAAGGTTGTCATACTAGTCTATGCTTTAGAGTATTTATACAAGAGTTTTAAAACTAATAATGCTAATAAATCTCCTAAAGATCATGATCAGATCCATAATATATGTTAGGAAGGTCGAATACCCCCTTCAGATCCATAAAATATGAACAAATCCCACGGAAATCTAAAACTGTCCATGATTTAAGGCTAAAACAGGGTATTTTCTGCTGAAGTGGCCCTGTTTGACCAGCGTTGATCAGACACTTGGAAGGCTCAGATCTTGAAGCTGATAGCTCATCATCCATCATTGTACATCAAGGATCACGACCCAAGTCTCAGATTTCGCCCAGCTGTCCTACAAGTACACAGACCTAGGAGCAATTACAGGATTTAGTCAAATCCTGTAATTTCTGATAAATTTTCAATTTTAATGCCAAAAATTAGAAATCTCAATTCTTAAGCTAAAGAATGATAAATATACCTTACATAAGCTGTTTTATGGAAAATATGGAATGAAATGGAGGCAATATGGATGGTTATAGAGGCAAAAGTGTAGTTTATAGAGTAAAAATGAAGCATAAAAATATACTCAACATCTCCCCCAAGAGGAAGTCTTTGCATGTCCTCATGCAAAAAAATGTTCTTGAACCTCTGTCAATGATCTTCTGCCACCTCTGCTGCCTGCAATAATGTCTCCACATTAGCATGCCTTGACCTCCCCCTCCTTTATCCTCTTCTCATGCGATCTGCCTCTTTCCTCCTCAGATTCAACATCCCCTGCCTGCAACTGTACCTCTTCACCCCCTTTTGTCATTGGTCCCTCATCACTCTTGTATCGATCTCCCACTTCTTGCAACAATGCAGACATCAACTCAACAAGGTTTGGATTTGTTGGTTTGTGCGTACATCCTTCCAACATCATTGCGAAAAGTGGAAAGTCCTATCACCTTCTAGGGGGGACTCTCCATGATCATGTATACAACCATGCTTCCACCACTCTCCCCTCTTCAATTCCTCACTTTTCCTATTTTCATTTCCAGATTGGCTCCTTCTACAATTCGTTGTTCTCTGGCTCGACCAAATACAACACTGCACCAACAAAAATGCGTAGAGCATCCAACCAAGGTTTGAGAGGCACCAGGGAAGTCACTGTGGATGGTCATAACAATTTGGTTACCATGGTCCAATCCCCACAAATCCAACTATGAGGGATATCATCCCAAGTTCTGTCTACTATGGAAATTTTAATGCAGTAGAGGCAAGACCAACAAAGAATCAGGGATGAATGCAACGCGCTCAAGAAACAAATTGAAGACCTTCGATCCCGTGCCAACCTTGTCTCTCATTCAGGATCAATTTCAACACCTTTGGATGGATCATCATCCCAAGGAGCTTGCCAACAAATTCCTGAATCAAATGCCCCCCTTGGCAAGATGAAAATAAAAACCCATAAAACCACGATCCACCTAACTAACATAAATACGTGCAATGCTTTTTTTGTTTACATACTAAGTTGTTTTTGCAAAGTTCATACAATCAAGCAAAAATATGAGATAAATAGTAACTCCAATTTTGTATATCTAGTAGAAAGGAACTCGGAAATTTTGAATTATTTAAGCAAAAATATGAGATAAATAGTAACTCCAATTTTGTATATCTAGTAGAAAGGAACTCGGAAATTTTGAATTATTTGTAAGACACTGTAAATGAGTTTTATAAATAAAACTTTTATAAATAAAACTTTTATAAATAAAATTCTCCGTGTTTCTATGAATTTTTTTTATATATAAGAAATAATTAATCTACAATATGATGCAACTTTTATAAATATATTTTTCCGTGTTTCTATGAAATTTTTTTATATATAAGAAATAATTAATCTACAATATAATTAGAAAGTGCATAATAATTAAAATTAAAGTTTGAAAGTGAATAATAAGTTAAATTAATGTTATTAAAAGAAGGATCAAGATTAAATGGTAGATTAAATGATAAACTCAATAAAATTAACATTACTTCATCATTTAAAACAACTTTGCAAAATTGTTGTTTTAGATTTTCTAAAGTTTTTATAAATCAACCATTTTTTATAAATACAATTTTTGTATAACAATTTTATGATGATAATCTAAATTAACCTTACAACAAAATTTCAAAATACTATGTATATAAATTTACTAATTTTTTTTTATTATCTTTTAATTTAAAGAAAGAAAAAAATAAAAATTAATTTAGAAATGAAAATAATATTTTATTAAATAAAATACATGATTTGAAAATTATTTTTAAAATTGTCCCCGAGGTGTAGGACAGTCGGTGATGGAGTGTGTTGTTAAGCCACTCCGTGATGTTAAAGTCACCGGTTCGAAACGTGTGTTGTTAAGCCACTCCGTGATGTTAAAGTATGCAAAATTAAAACCTTATATTTCTCAAACAATTATAATATCAAAATTACTAATTTAATTTGTGCTAATAATTATATGAATATATCTAATAGAACATTGAAACTGTAATATCCATAAAGATTCAAGTCTAAAATGAGAAACAAAATACATATAAAAAAAATTAGCATTTTTCTAAAATTGAACTTTACATATATAAACTTGGAATATCTTTGTAAATTTGAACCATTGTTTGTTGAAAAAACTAAATAGTACTACTCTCATAATATGAAAATACAGTACAAATCAATGATATATTTGGTTGACAATAACAACAAGTGGCATCTAAGACTAAGGGACATCTAAGCGGTACCAACCCTAGAACTCGTGACTTTCACTTAAGGAGTGCCTTAACAACGCACTCCCTCACCAAGTGCTCTAGACCTTAACCTTAGGGGCAATTAGGTGTTTGTAATAATTGAATAATAATATTTGCATTTTAATTTAATAAAACTTAAAATTAGTTTATTAATATCAAAAATATAATTTTAATTTAAAGTTTTTTATATGGAAACTAGTCTTAAATACCCATTTCCTTGAAATTAAAGCTCCCAAAAAACTCCCAAATTTATGAAACACTTTTCATGCAATTATGATAAAATATAAACATTACAAAATATTTATTTGATAAAATTTCAAATCTTTTATTATATTTTAATTTTTTAAATTACATTAAATTTAAATATTAATATAATTATGTTAAAATAAAAATATATATTAATAATAAAATACCCCACTCATGCATATTCAAACCATTTAAAAGATGTAGATACATGTATACCCATGGAAATGCGCTAACCCAAACTTATGTTGGAGACCTATAATCTTCATGAACTTTGCTATTATTTAACAAGTGCCACTGCAGTGACGATGTCTCTCATTAGTCGCATTGTGAAAAGAAATGGGAAGATATGTTGTTATTTCTATGAATGTAAAAGTGTTTTTACTACAACATTACTAGAAAATTAGAAAATGCTTTCTACAAGTATGCTCACCACGAATATCTTCAGAAAAATACGGTACATTATTATACATACAACAAAAGAAATACAAACAACAAATAGAGTAGGGGGTTGCAAAGAATTTTTTGATTTGCATCAGCGGTCCATAATAACGTTGAGTTAGGAAGTTTTTGATGAACTGATTTTCAAATGTTTTCCTTAATTAAATTAACCATAAAACATGTCGTCTTGGAATTACAACTACCCTTTTGACTAAAAAACGTTTGGGGTAACGTTTGGGGTAGTTGAAATACCTGGATTCAAAATTGTTTGATTGAGTAAAGCTAACTCTATAGGATTCATCATTGGAATTGTGCAATTGATAGAGACCAGTTTTGGTGGAAAACCGATCACTTGTTGCAAAATCTAGAAGCTTGAAGTAGTGAAATAGTCATTGTTATGCAATTGTGGTGGCTGCACAGAATGGTTGAGTGGATTAATGATGCTATTTGTGTCTGCATTGATCTATCATTCCCTAAAAAAACAAAAGAAACATAGATATATGCTCATGTCCCTTAGTGTGTTTTCTAGTAGAGTACAAACTTCAAAATTTTCAGCTTGCTAGTTATACTATGAAAAAAAAAAACCAAAATTACTAGGTTGGCTTTAATGAGCCATGACCAAGACTTTTCTGGATTTAAACTTACTACTTCCATACTGCAAGAATAAGTCTTTACAAATTGATTACACAAGACAATGCAGAAGCAAAACATAATTAACTCACCATCCAAGCTATCCCATCGCATTATGCGATGCTACCCATAGTTTCTTGGGAGCCCCTGAGTTGTCTAATTTTGGATCTTTCTCTTTATGATTTCTATTTTCTTTTCTTCCTCTTGTTAGGGAGGAGAATGATGAGGATTCTTCTTAAGTATTTCTGCATAAGAGAGAGATTTAGGATCTTCTCGCTCCCGCGCATTTCCCATCTCCACTCCATTTGATAGATCAAGGGGAGCCACAAAAACCTCTAATGAAAGCCTATCCAAGGATCCAGATTGAGCCACAAAAACCTCTAATGAAGGCCTCCTTACCTTTAGCTGAGTTTCCAATATTCTTTTGTTCTTTTATTGGCTGCTTAGATTTGGACGCTGGATTGTTCTGATGAGGAACATCCTCCACAGAGTCCTCTAATTCTTAATCATTAGATTCCAAATATTTATATCTTATATTATTGGATGGAATATATTGGCAAGCTTAAGATCTATGGTTAGGCTGTCTCTGGGCTACTTTTTATTATGATTTCTTGAAACATGTTTGAATCCTTGATCCACATTATTCTGCAATGGCTGAGATTTTTTTAGCTTTGGGGTATATTTTGGTGAAATTCTCATGTTCATGACAATTGTTATATTTGAAAGGAACCTACTTGTAGTTCAAGGCCTGAAGATGACTCCAACCATCTACATTGAGTTGAATCCCCTTTAATAATCCTTTTGAAAAATCCATGTCTACACATATTCTGGCTCATGTGTAGGTATTGTCCTTTGATTCAGAATGGATTATAAATAAACCCAGTTTATTTCCTATGGCTTCAAAGGAAGCTTCACCTCAAAAAATGAGGGGGATGCCCAAAAGTCTGATCCAAACAAGAATAAGAGTAGAATAGATTGAAGTCAAGGGGGAAAGGAACAAAATATGGGCCAGATCTGGTCCTGTCTTCAATGGTTTTAAAAATAAATATATTAAATCATTTCCACAATAAGGACAATTCTCATAAATCCATTAAGAACAACTCTAGGAATAGGCTAGAGTCTTAAGAACTTACAGACTAAACCACGCTCTGTCAGAATAGAATGATAGAATTCTGTTTTTCCAGAGATTTCCCCAGACTAAAAATGGAATTTGCTCGTTTGGCACACCTTCCCACTTGGATTGTCCATGATGCTTCAAACAACAAAGAGGATGGAAGTGACCATTGAAGACCGCTACCGAAACATCACCAAAGGAAAACGACGCGCATGAAGGCATAGGCAACGAACTAAGATCCAATATTCCATATACCAGTGAACAATTAACTCGAGACGACGACGGGGTTTGGAAAATTAGGTGTGGTGGCAACGAACAATCTGTAACGCAAATCTGAGGTGAAGGTTCCAGAGTCTCGTGAACAAACAACCAGGATGATAACAATGCATTGGATAAGAAGATGCATTGTTATTTTAGCTTTGATTTTGGAAACCTGATACTTGTTATACCTATTTTTTTAGCTGGCAAAATGACAATTTTATATTACCAGAAGATACATATTACATGGTAGTTGGGACTCCTTCCCCCTTCTAAAACCAAATAAGGAACCTTATAAGTTAGAGCTGAAGCCAAAATTGTAACAAAGTCTGGTTTTCAGTCCAAAAATTATAAAAAAGCAGACAAATAATTTTAGACAAGAAGACGTATTAGCTCTTTAATGTACTTTAGACAATATCATTATTGGGAATTTCTTGTTTTCTATTATTTTGGAGCCGGATAAAGCTTAGCTAAGCTAGACAAAGATTAGCTTCAATTTTCAAAGCCAACAAAGGATCTCCATGATTCCAATCTATTCCATTGCTGCAAACAACAACCCATGGAAATCTACAAAATTGATAAACTAGATCGGTAAGATAAAATATGCAAGTTTGATTCAACTTTTGCAAGAAATTTTTGAAGAAATTAACGTTGGAGTTGTGCATTAGTTTAATTACATTAAAATGCTGCAAAAGAGTCTTCATGCACAGTCTTTTGTAAAGAATTTCCAGTTCTATGCTAAATGCAAAAATTTAAAGCATATTTCTATATAAAACATTGCACAGAGCACACTATGCTATGCCTAACAATTATATTCTTCTACTATTTGCAGGAGCATGCAGTGAATAAGGAAAGCTTGCAACATTTCTTGAATATGGAAGGCTTCCAGATGAAAATACAAGGGTTTACAATAGTAGCTTAAAACAATACTATTAGGTCAACGTGTTTGAATGCCAATGGCTAAATTAGGTTTTGTATAATAGTTGAATTTTTCAATTTGAGCAGGAGAGGCAAAGCTAGGTTGGGTTAGGAATAATTGTTCAGTTGAAAAATATTTGAGTGTGGGAGACACATATAGAATCCCTATTGGTTATGTATTCCATGTTTTTGACACAGGCAGGGAAAAGAGGCTTCGACTGATTGGTAATATTGATATAACTTCGGAGAGAAGAACTGGGCATATGATGGAACAAGACCAATCCCAGGTTAGATTGACAAAATATATTTAAATTTTACATTAATATACTAGGGGAGATCTTCACTAGCATAGTCAATATACTAGGTAAGGGTTTAATTTTCTAGTTAGTGGAAAACTGTACTCCATCATAAAGAAAATCAAAGTTCTCATCGATAAAAAAAAAAAAAAATTGTTGAATTTTTTACTATCTAAAAATCCTATGTGGATTGTTTTACCATGCACAGATAAGATTCCCCATGTCCTCATGGATTGAAAAGTCTGAATTTTTTACTATCTAGCTCAATTTTGAATTGGGCATTGGGAAAAACCTTATATTCAGTCTTCTACCATGCATGGATCCTAGATCAGAATAGAAGTCTCCTTATATCTGAAATATTTTTTTGCCATCAGTGTTCCCATCGATTAAAAAATCCAATCATAATTTTTTACTACATTGATTAATTCTGAATTGGCAATTGAGTAAAACCCTATGTTTAGTGTTACACCATGCATGGATCAGTTCTCACATGTTTGAAATTTTTTCTCTCATCTGAAATTTTGATGGGAAAAGAAACGGTTCATAGAAAAAATTTCACATGCACTTTCAATTTGGGAGTCATGAACTGGTTAAAGGCGTACACCTATTGATAATGGGCAGATTTAATAGATAAAGACATCCGTTTATGTATTTACTTTTTTACATTTACCTAATCATATTTAAAAATTATTTTGATAGCTAACTGATTTCCACCTGTAAGTGATTAACATAAATTAAAATATTAACACCAGATAAATGAAGCTCAACAGTTTATTTGTTAATCAATAATAAAATTTAATATATTCTTTTAAGGATAAAAAAAAAATTACAACTATTCTCAAATTACTCATTAATCACTGGCATATTTGCAATGTACCGAACTCGAACCATATACAGCTACACCACGACCCTCTCCCTGCGTTAGACTAGTCTTGCACTGGTGGTGTCTTGCACTGGTGGTGGTGCAATTATAGGCTAGCTTGCCTTATTTTTYWYTGKAGAKAMSWYAYACRWRWCMTAKCTMCATGYASTRCATGKAGMTAKGWYWYGWGTRWSKTMTCTMCARWRAAAAATAAGGCAAGCTAGCCTATAATTGCACCACCACCAGTGCAAGACACCACCAGTGCAAGACTAGTCTAACGCAGGGAGAGGGTCGTGGTGTAGCTGTATATGGTTCGAGTTCGGTACATTGCAAATATGCCAGTGACTAATGAGTAATTTCAGAATAGTTGTGGGAAGAAGACAATGATGCGGTGTGGTGGTGAGGATAGGATTGAGGCAAGTAGAAGGAATGTGGCAGATCAACAGTCGACTGGTTTATTTATTCACTGACACTGCAGAAGTGTTCATATAGCATGGCAACCCACATCTATTCACTCAACAGAAATGAATTTAATGAGATCAATCAAGGCATCACGGCCACATCTATTCACTCAAGAGACATGAATTCAATGAGCTCAAGGCATCCTCGTTGTTTTGAAAAAGAGTTTCAATAAACTTAGTTTATGTAAGATTGAACATTTTTTATTGTGTTATTTAAAATATTTCAATATGAAGATATAATAGACTAGTTGGACAATAAGAGTATCAATTTATTAGTTAATAAATTTTTAAATAAAAGAGATAAAACTATTACAAAATAATAACTATTTTACTTTTCCTATGTATAACTTTGAAAAGCAGAAAAATAGTTTTAGTCAAAGTAAAGTAATTGAAGGTCAAAGATGAATGGGTAGCTAGAGTCCTGCCTTCTATAGGGATTAATAAATCAAACCTAATGGTTAAGAACATGTGTTTCCTCTTAAGAGGTCACAGGTTACTTTATTAGTCAAATCGCTGGGCGGAGGGGGGTCCCTTGTCCCACAAACAAGGGGGTCTCATACACCAATTTGGTGTGCTGGCTTTGCCATGACCTTAAAAATAGATTATTATTATTATTATTAATAAGAAACTTTTATTTTTCAAATATTTTTAAATAAACTTTGAAAATATAAAAAACACTTTATCAACATTTTGTAAATAGAGTTATATTTTTATATTGAAAGACAATTTAAAAATAAATAAATAAAGAAAAATATTGTTAAATATTTAAAATTATATATATATATATATATATATATATATATATATATATATATATATATATATATATATAATTTTAAGGTCACAACCAAGCCAATCACCAAATTGGTGTATGAGATCCCCTTGTTCCTGGGACAAGGGACCCCCTCCCCACAAGGATTTGATTGCTAAAGTCTACTGAAGTATACATACCTTAATTTGTGCTACTTAGTATAAACTATGAAATCTCATGCTAAACATATTAACAATCCTTAGTCCCTACCTAGACCTATGGAGTTCATTAAGTACAATCAACAAATCCAAAGAATGCTTAACAAGTCAGAGGCAAAAAGAAAAACAAAAAGAAGAATTCTACTTATGGGAAAGGGACTATCCCTCATCAAATGCTAATGCAGGAGGCAACAAAGATAAAAATATGACGAATTTTCCATGCAATATTTGTATTGGAGACCATTCTACTAATCGATATCCTTAGATGGATGAGATTCATTGATACTTAGCCTAAAAAGGTGCCCAACAAAAACCTACAATCCTAACAAACCCTTTCCCCCATAGTAGAAAAAAATGGTTGCAATGAACCCTCCGCCTCCAAAAGGGGCACATAGGGAGAGCCCCCATAAGGGGGCAACATCACAAATGATAATGTCTACATGTGTGAGAAAGTAGTTAATATTCATACTAGAGATCATAATTATGACAAGTCTGAGTGGTCGTACTAAGAAAGATCTGCGTTCATCACATCTTGGTGGCCCTTTGCAGATAGAGAAGACATCCATTGATATAGTGCTGCACCTCCCCAAGGGTGTTTTATGAAGGTCTACGCATAACTCGAATGCCCAAGCCACTCACAGTTATAGTATTGTTGAGGATTTATCCCATGCACCTCATGGTATGTCTACTCTAGAGGTCCTTTAGAGTTTTCCCACATAGCATAAGGTATTGTTGAATGCAATTGGCAGAGTTGATCCCTCATATACTCATATGATAAAATTTGGCATTGACCAGAGTCAGCCTAAGCTCCCCCACTAGATAGTTTTCTAGATATAAGTATCCTTGCATGTGACAAACATATTTAGATGCATTGTTGATGTAGGAGCCTCCACTTGCATTTTGTCTTTGTCATTTGGAGTGCCTTAGGTTCTCTAGAGCTTGTCCATTCAAACACCATGTTGAAATAATTTGATGGTTATATATTTAATCCCTATGGAATCATTGTCGCATTTCCTATTGAGTTAGGTGGAAAGAATGCTTTATTTGAGGTTGAAGTAGTCAACACTCCTCTAGATTATAATATTTTATTAGGGTGTAGTTGGTTTTACATGATAATGGATATTGTGTCTTTGGTCTTTAGAGTTCTTCACTTTCCTCATGAAGGGAAATTGGTTACTATAGATAACTCGCTTGCTATACACCATATTCCAGAATCAACGTCAGTTTAAATATTCTATTCATCAATGATTCAAATGGTTCTTATGAAAATATCAGTGTTGACATGTTTAAAGGTTCATATTTGATGGGTACATTCAACCTACCTCCACCAATTAGTTCTTCAAACTCAACTCCTATATGTATGATTTCTTCACGTATTATTGAATCACAAGGTTTTTCCTTAGCTTCTAATTTGATTGTAGAATATGTGCTTCTACACTTGATTCCTTTTGACCTTTTCACTTCCAATCAAGATCCTTGGGTAGTACCTCATCCTTCTAAGATTGAGTCATTTGGAACGAATATGCCATTGAACATGGTAGAGATTGCTTATCAAGAAATCTAGACGGAAAAAATCGATGCTAATAAAAATATTTATAATTATATGGAATATGATTAGTCCACTTTACTCATCTAGCTCATCAAACCTCCTGTAAGGCCTTGGGAAATTAGCTCAGGTGCATGCATTTCCACCACAGTGTGATTCGAGCAGGCAGGATGATCGGTGCGAATGAAGAAACATATGTCTTCATATAGAGGGGAGTTGGGGTTTGGGTGCGCGATTTTCTAAGGGACGAGTCCATCCAAGGTGTCTTGCGACGCAAGTCAAACACGGTTTGATGAATATTTTAGGGAAAGACTTGGGTGCTCCATCGACGAAGGGAAAATCGACTAAGGCATGGGGGGCACACTTAGGAGAGTCATATTGACTCACCTAAGGGTCACACCATCCCAATATGATGAGTTGGTTAGATGAATGGGGTGCACCGACATGAGGGGCACACCAAGGTCGGTAATGCTAGTCCCAAGGGGCACGACAGTTAACAAGCGCATGGGTTCATTTGGGAAAATGGGTCTGTGAAAATTCATTTGGACATGGGTTCACGAATGAGCGTGATACCCCAAAAGGACATGATAGTTCACGATGGTGACCTTTGGAGAGCCTATTTGAGAACAAGGGTGCACAACCAAGGAAGACAAGCTTGGAAGAACTTAGAGACAAGGAGAGCTCTATGATTTTGAGGCAGGTAAAGAGGAAGAGCTCCGTAAAGGATCCAAGTCGCTCCACATGAGAGGAATTGTTTCTCCTTAAGGAGGAGGCTTCGACAGACAGATCTAGGATAATTTCTCTTGGGTAGATTTTGGCTAAGTCTGGAAACGCAAGTATGTTGGAGGCATGTGTGAGGAAGAACTAAAAACTGTGAATTATGTAGAAATGAAGAGGCAGGGTCTACAGAAACAAAGAGACGACACGTCTACAGAAATGAAGAGATGAAACATTTGCAATTGGGGGCACATATGAGGTGCACCGCAGGTGGAAGTGGAGGTGGTTGTGATGGAGAGTATTGGTGTCAATTTGTGTATGAGTGTCTTGGTGAGGTGAGGCGAGTCATTTGACTCTACCCTATTGTAAATCGAGCCAGTAGTGATCATGTTGTAATTGTTCTACAATAACAAATACTTAGGAAGGTGTTAGGAACATTTTGTGCCGCTTGCACTATATCTGTGTTTGTATTTCACTTGTTTTGTTTTCGTTCTCTTGGCTTCTCATTCTCTTGGATGTATGCTTAAAAATGACTAAGTGTTAAATAAATTAATGAATGTCTAAGTATACAAGAGTTGCATTAGAGTAGGAGTGTGACTCACTGATAGCCTAGAACAGAGTATGCGTATGATCTAGGTGAAGAGGCGTAGTCTGGAAAAATTAACCTTGGAATTTCCAAGCTACCAAGTGAGAAATTCCATGGTGCCACATTCCCTCAAGAGGTGCACGGACATAAGGCATGCTATGGGGATGTGACACCTCCCAATTCACATGATTTCTTGGATGTTGAATTTCCATCATATGAGACTATCATTTAAGCCATGACTATGGATGACAGATAATGGGAATATATGCATCATCGATCATTCTTTCTTCCCAAACTAGAGCCTTTATTAGTTGGCCCAAAAAACCTAGTCTCATCTGATGATGTTGAGTGGTACAACTGCCCCATTTTGACACACAATGTGTAATATGTGGAGGGAACTTTGGTGAACATTTTGAATGATCTTCCTCTTGAGAACTTTTTGAAACTTGGCCCATATGAAGACACATTGATTGGAACATATTTTTCTTTCTAAATATTCAAACTTTATGGTGCTCCTTTCATAGATTCTCTAGGTGCATTTTTGGGTCATCTAGTGAAATGCTAAACATTAACTTGATTCTGTCCAGGGATCCTTTTTTGCAAATCACCATCAAATATTCCATTCAAAACCATATTGAATATGAACATATCATAACCTTATGAGGTATTGTTGGTCATCATCAAGGAAATATGATAACTCTGTTAGATTTTACTGTACCTCGGGTATGGTCTAGTGTTTCCACAATTATACACAATTAACCCAATTGAACTATGAACATAAACACACTGAGATGCATAATTTATTTTAGCACAATATAACATACAATAAGATCATAGATGAATCATCAATACACAAGAGACAAAATAATTATGTTATGTAAATTTATCCAATTCTCCAAATCTGAGGACCAAAACCAGTCCTCTCAAAGTTACCAAATATGAGGACAAAACTAGTCCTCTCAAAATTACCAAATCTAAGGACAACCTTGTCCTCCAATATACAAAAAAGAAACCAAAAAATAATAATATTATGGAAATACCCTCTTCCCACAAATATGCTACATACCACTTGTACGACCTACTGAGGTCACCTGACGCCAGCCTATACAGACCTGCCCTTGCCTAGAAGAGCTTGTATGGATGTACGCGGCTGCTCCTTCAACAACCCGCATATGTACACGACTATTCCCACTGAAACCCACATACATGTGAAAAACTGTATGGATACTTCGTACGACTCACTCCACTTCATACAATATCTTCCTTATACAGTTTCCTCTCTCTCCCACATGTGCTATGTGCTTTTCTCTGCCAAGAATATAATATATAGAGTCCTCAACCCTAGGCCATATTTTCCATCTTAGCATAATTTCCCTTTGTTGAAATCACCAAGCCTCCTAGCACAAGTGAAAACTCACTTATGCTAACTCCATTCTTCCACAATGATACAATGAGATGTCACAATCACCTATCTCCTTTATATACAATACTTGGGGTTCACCATAGAATATCCTCCACAAATCAACATAAAATTAGGATTTTTTTGTGGGTGTGAAGCCCCAACACAATCCCACAAACCCCATCACAAAACCCATGAAGCCCCCACTCAAATCCAAGGGGGTTTTCACCAAAATGAAAGGTCAATTTGGTGCCAACAAAGATTCCCACATGCTTGAAACCTTGGCCTCTTTTGGGAATACCTCTCGAATATACAAAATCAACACTCCCTCTTAGCAAGGGAGATATCCCATCCACCATCATCTAAATATACCTATAGTACTAGAAGCATATATCTCCTGAATCCAAGGTGGTCTACTTTCTCATATGTTATCCAATAGTCCAAACTGGCTACTCCCTCTGTCATCAGGTCATCAAACTTTGACAGCATAGGATTTGTTACCATAGTTGCACTCCACTCATCTTGACTGGCTGATCTTGTTGTCCAGTTGTCCGACTGGATGCATCCACAGTCATTGGACCACAACTTATAGTTTATTTTGTCGAAGTGGCCACATTAGTGGTCATCGAGGTAAAATCTATGTAGCTGACTGCATCTAAGGTCACTGAGGAAAAATATGTCTGACTGGCCAAATCCTCGGTCATTAAGGAAAACATCGTCTGACTAGTTTCATCCTTGGTCACTGTAGCACATCCTGCTAAAACACATGCATAATCCATACATGTCTCACATGCCCTAGAAGCCTCCTGCCTTCGAAGCTCATGTCTATCCTCCTCTATCACATTAGCATAACCTACCAAAATACATGGATCCTCCACGGATGTCTCATATGAACTATAAGACTCCTATCTATGAAGCTCCTGTCTGGCCTCCTCCACCCATGATTCCTGTCTGTCAGTCCTGGAATATGTATCTCTCTCAACTGAACCTAAGGGGGAAATCCCTCTATATGACCATCTCTCCCTCTAAGCCAATTGAATCTCCCTAAGATCAGGCTCACTATGAGATACTATGCTCCTCCTGAAACTTGACTCCCTTTGAGTTTGCACATACCCCAGGGCCATTTTATCCCTGTCCACTCTCCGTTGCATAGTCCTGGGAGGCTTCTCCTCCCTCCTAGATCCTGAGGGATAACTCCCTCTAAATTATGGCTCCCTCTGAGCTTGTACCACCGGTGGGGTCACCTTCCTCACCACTCATGGAGCCACATGCTCATCTTCATCTATCTCTTTTCTCCTTCTTGTCACACCACTCATAAGTTGTCCCCTCATCCTATATAGGTTTCCCTCCCTAACTCCAAGAACCACTACTAGTCTGAAGCTAGACCATCTGAGCACAATTGGTACATATCCATCTTGAAACAATACATGATATTCCTTCCTCTCAATCTCCGAGACTGAGAGGTCACTCCTCCTAAGTTCTGGCACCCACAACACATTTGACACCCTAAGTATCTCTCCTGACTCCAATCGAAAAAATACGATACCAGATCCTTGTACTGAATGCTTGGCTCTCATACCAAGCTCCACACATAAGTTTGAGCCAGTCTCTGTGAGAGTGTCAAACAACTCTCTAGCACTTTTCATATGAAAATATGCTCTGCTATCCACCAACCATCTCTCCCTATTGGAGACAGTACCTGAAAGGATGGATACCAACAGTATCTCCCTTTGGAACATGTCTGCAACCTCATCAACCTCTGTTGATAATGCATGTTTCCTTCTTCCTCTTCCCTTTTGGTGTGGACACTGTGAAGTTGATGCAGGAGCATATGAGATTCCAAATCTAAGACATAAGGATAAAACATAGGGGGTATCTCAAAGTTTACTAAGGATTTGGTTCCCTAATGAAATGTTATACTTTCCTAATTATTTGAGTATGTTCTAGAAGCCGAGATTGTTAGAAAGGATGAGATTGTTTCCCTAACTGTTGATGTAATTAGTTAAGTGAGGATTGAATTGGAATTATTCTCGAATATGAGGGAGATCTTAGGAATGGGTTTGTTTCTCTATTCTTAGATAATTTGTAACTAAGTCTGCTCAATAAAGATAGATCTCGAGAGAGGGTTGGAGTGATTATAGGGTCTTAGGATTAATTTGTGGATCTGAAGTCTGTATTAGGGAATTTTTGAGTAATTTGTGGATCTGGGCTATGTTTAGCTTCAAACTGGGCTAATTATTTAATTGTAAGCCCGTAAGACATCATGTGGCCAACTGAAGGAAGAATTAGGCCAGAGAGAGGGGAAAAGAGGCATGTTGAATATCATCCAGGCTAAGAGGCATTGAAAGTCTTATGTAAATCCATGTATAGTATGTTTATTTGAATGAAGGAATGAAAACTTTGTTTTGAGTATTATGAAGAAGCCTCTGATTCATTGCATGTTTTATTTAGGCATGAAAGAGCCTCTGTAGATTGGTATAATTGTGGAACTGTGTTATACCTTAGGTTTTGTTGTAAGTCTCAAGTCTACTCGCAGATATAATTGCAAATGCCTGTTGTAGGTCTGAGAAAGAGGATTCACAAAGTGAATTAGAACTTTAGAAGAATGTCATCGATGAAATCATCGATCATTGTAAAGGATCGATGATCCCATTTTCTTAGCCAATGTGGCTAAGTTAACTTATTGCAAGTATGCGAAGATGATTGACAGAGGAAGCTACAATAGCCGTTCGATTTAGATTGGGGTTAGAATCTCAACATCCAACTCAGGAGAACTTATAACCGTCAGATCAAGAGTTAGATTTGGTGCAAGCCGCTAGATCGACATTTAAAAGACAAGGATGAACCTTCATCGTCCACTCACTTTGTGATTAAGACACAACAGTTAGATTGGGTGCCAAGACTAGGAGAAAACATAAATGTTGATCGCCATCGGGGAGTCAAAGATCTAGGGAGGAGGTTTGTTTCACATGGAGAAGTAGCCCACGATTTAATCTTAAGTTGGGATGTGAAATGATTTTGACCGTACAACATATTGAAACACGTCGAAGGATTGTACATTTAGGGCCATGTAGCATGGAGATACATGTCGTAACTTAGCCCCCAAAATGAACGACAACCATTCATTTTAGTGATTGATTAAGTCATGTCCATCGATTTGGGAAGGTAGGAAAAGTGTTCATAATTCCATGAACATTAGCGCTTGATTTCGGGACCCTGGTCATATGTGATGTAGAGATTTAAATTTGATAGAGATAAGATGAGGAATGTTTGAATGTTGATCAAGTGTTATTAGGATATCCTTGGAAAATATAGTTACAGGATTATAGATGAACCACATTGAAGGGTTGCTTATACTATGGGTATTGACCATTAAGGTCATCATTTTGGTATCAAAACAGAGAACGCTCCTTGGAAATTGAATGTTATGGTAGATTATAAACTTTTAGAGGTTGAGATTTTGGAGAAGAGAACGACCACTAATTTTCTTTGCAGAGATTGAAGGTTTTGCAACAGGTAGATGCATGAGGAATTGTAGATTTGAAGAGGAAAGAAAGGTGAAATTAAGTTCAAATTTAGAATCTGATTGGAAATTCCAGCCAAAAGGAGGAATGAGATCATGGAGAATATCTCTCAGGTAAAAAAATATGTAAATTGTTTTGGTCTAAAATGTATTGTGGATGCAGGTAATAACAACATGGTACAACAAGGAAGTTGTAGAGTGAAATTTATTGTAGAGAAATGTTTGTGGCATAGTCATCAAATGAGTTGCTGAGAGATGAGAACAACATAGGTTCTCAAGTGAAGGTGAGAAATTGGAGTGTAGAATCCTAAAAAATTTAGAAGTTGAGGAGAAGACGTGCTATAGAGAGGTTCTGTTGCAGAGAACCAGGAGGATGCCAAGATGATGACTTAGTATTGGTAACAAGAAGGAGACTTGTTACAGAGAGATGGAGGAGGATTGTTGCAGCTCACATGTGGGAAATGAGAGTCGACAGAAGAAGGAAGAGAAGATGACTATTGATAATAATGAAGGAATCCACACCAAGAGAAAGAGGAAGGATGCTAAGGAAAATGGAATAAAAGGGATGAGTGAAGAAGACTTTGACATAGAGTTGGTTGAGTTGAAATAAAGAATCAATATGATAGAAAAGCTACTAGATGAAGGTCAGGATGACCAATGGTATGGATGGATACTGAGAAAGAATAAAGTGATATGGAAATTATTGTTGACAAAGTTGAGGCAGAGTATGTATGCTAAGATAAAGAAGGAAATCAGAGCGGATAAATCTGAGATGCAAGTTACTTATTGTGAACCAGAGGATGAAGATATCCTTGGGGAAGGATATGAAGAGAAGGAGAGACTTGTAGAAAGTAACATGAACTCTTTGCATAGTTAAAATCAACATGATGATGTGTTGACAAAGGAAATGAATGAGGCTAGGAGGCCTTATGGTTTTTATTCTAACAAATTATGTGTGATTGCAGGTTTCCCAAAGGAAGGATTTAGACAAGTAGTTGAGACTATCATGCAAGTTGGAGAAGGTGGAGATATGATTTCTAAAAGAATAACAACAACAAAAAATATGAATTCTATGGATAATAAAGGAAATTTGAAGAAATGCACAGACCAATGAAAGGGAATAGTACCAAGAGGAGAATGTTGGAGACTTGATGAGGGTCTCACAAAACACTTGAAATATGTTGTGTTGGGGTAGAGAAAATTGATGACAATAGAGGCTTCAAAGTTTGGTAATTTTGAAACTGATTTTTTGTGCATGACTGTAGGACAAAGGGACAACATAGATGAATAATCATTTGGAGTTGTTGTGAAGATGAAGAAGGATGAATAAGTTCACTAGTGTGAACCTGAGTAAGAATTGATGCTTAAGGATGATGTTGAAATCCCCATTGATTGGTTGGTGGCATATAAGAAATCCTAGGAAAGTGTGTTCGCATGCATCCAAGCACTAGAGGATGATGTGGTTGTAGACTTGTCTCAAGGGAAGGGAGACAAGCATACTTCAACAAATTATAGTATTGGCCAGGGAAACAAATATATTATATCTTCAGTAGAGAACCAAGAAGAAGGCATGATGAAGACTACAACAATAGAAAATTGTAATTTTAAAACTGATAATTGGTGTATGTATACATGTTATGGAGATTATCAGTCCATAGAAAGAAGGCATATTTTAGGTTTTTTCTTACTAGAGGTTGAGACATCATTTTTTTATGAAAACAATGAGAAGGAAGATGGTGTATATCTGGAAAATGAAGATGTTGAGGATGCTAAAGATGCAAGTAAGCCATTGAATTGGCTTGAAAATATTTCTGCAGAGGAAATGATGAATTGGGATACATAAGAGTACAAAGAAGAAATGATGAAATTGGATAAGGAAGATGTTGCTGACTGGAGGATGGTAAGTGAAGGTATGAAAATTTTGGCTTTGATTTGTTGTTTTCATCAAATGCGAGAGAAAAGTTTGCAGGAGAGATTCAATAACTTAAGTATAGAATTGAAGAATGTGAGTTATTTGATACATGAATGTTCTCAAAACCTTGAGAATGTCCAAAGATATGGAGATGAGGTTAATATGCAGTTAATGGAAAAACAACAACTATGAACTAAAGAAAGTATATGCATCCCAAGGAGATGCTTTTGAATGTAATCAAGGATTGCAAAAGACAACAAAAAATGATTTTTTGATTGAGGAACTATGAGAGTTGATGATGAAGCAATCCAGATGGATAGGTTATGTGGAAAAGGAGATGAACAATTAGAATTTGCAGTTGATTGAAAAGAAAGGAATGGACCAACAGACAACAGATGTACAAAAACAACATGGGTGTAAGGCATTTGGACAACTACAAACTCAAGTTTGGAATTTAGGACGACTTCATCACCTTATGGAAACACATGATCAGGAGATCATGAATGTTTTCAACCTCAGGAGTCTGATGCAGGAGCATTTGAGCTTCCAAATCTAAGACCTAAGGAGAAGACCTAGGGCGTCTCTCAAATTTTAATAAGGGAGTTGGTTCCCTAATGAAATGTTGTATTTTCCTAAGTTTTTGAGGATGTTATAGAAGTTGAGATTGTTAGAAGGGATGATATTTTTTCCCTAATTGTTGATGTAATTAGTTAAGTAAGTATTGAATTGGAATTATTCTTGAATATGAGGGAGATATTAGGAATGGGTTTGTTTCTCTATTCTTGGATAATTTGTAACCGAATATGCTCAATAAAGACAGATCTCGAGAGAGGGTTAGAATGATTATAGGGTCTTAGGAGTAATTTGTGGATCTGAAATCTGTATTAGGGAATTGTTGAGTAATTTGTGGATCTAAGCTATGTTTGGCTTTAGACCAGGCTAATTGTTTAATTGTAATCCTGTAAGGCATCGTGTGGCCAATTGAAGGAAGAATTAGGCCAAAGAGAAGGGAAAAGAGGCATGTTGAATATGATCTAGGCTAAGATGCATTAAAAGTCTTATGTAAATCCATGTATGGTATGTGTATCTGAATGAAGGAATGAAAACTCTGTTTCGAGTATTATAAAGAAGCATGTGATTCATTACATGTGTTGATTAGGTATGAAAGAGCCTCTGTAGTTTGGTATAATTGTGGAACTGTGTTAGACCTTAGGTTTTGTTGTAAGTCTCAAGTCTATTTGTATATATAATTGCAAATGGCTATTGAAGGTCAGAGAAAGACGAGTCACAAAGTGAATTAGACATTTAGAAGGTTGTCATCAATGAAATCATAGATCACTGTAAAGGATCAATGATCCCATTTTCTTAGAAAATGTGGCTAGGGTAACTTGTTGTAGGTATGTGCAGAAGATTGACAGTGGAAGCTACAGTAGTGGTTCGATTCAGATTGGGGTTAGAATTTCATCATCCAATCCAAGAGAAATTATGACCATTAGATAGAGAGTTAGATTGGGTGAAATCCGTCGGATCCACATTTAAAAGACAAGGATGAACCTTCACCATCCACTCACTTCATGATTAAGACACAACCATTAGATCGAGTTCCAAGACTAGGAGTAAACATAAACGTTGTTCACCATCGAGGAGTCAAAGATCTAGGGTAGAGGTTTATTTCACATGGAGAAGTAGTTCGCGATTTAATCTTAAGTTGGGATGAGAAATGATTTCGACCGTCCAACATATTGACACACGCCGAAGGATTGTACATTTCGGGCCCCATATCATGGATATTTGAGCCGTAACTTAGCCCCCGAAATAAACGACAACCGTTCATTTTAATGATTGATTAAGTCAGGTCCGTCAATCTGGGAAGGTAGGAAAAGTGTTGATAATGCCATGAAG
Source organism: Picea engelmannii (assembly GCA_009831015.1). Taxonomy (NCBI): domain Eukaryota; kingdom Viridiplantae; phylum Streptophyta; class Pinopsida; order Pinales; family Pinaceae; genus Picea; species Picea engelmannii. The sequence goes on along the minus strand of ML799726.1, from coordinate 25,014 downwards.
ATTAGCGCTTGATTTTGGGACCCTGGTCATATGTGATATAGCTATTTAAATTTGACAGAGATGAGTCGAGGAATGTTTGAATGCTAATCAACTATTATTAGGATATCCTTGGACAGTCTAGTTACAGAATGATAGATAACCACATTGAAGGGTTGCTTGTTCTGTGGGTATTGACCATTAAGGTCATCATTTTGGTATCAGAGAAGAGAAATCTCTTTGGAAAATGAATGTTATTGTGTATTATAAATTTGCAGACGTTGAGCTTTTGGAGAAGAGAAATAAAACTTATTTTCTTTGCAGAGATTGAAGGTTGTGCAACAGGTAGATGCATGAGGAATTGTAGATTTGTAGAGATAAAATAGGTGAAATTAAGTTCAGATTTAGACTCTGATTGGAAATTTCGGCCAAAAGGAGGAATGAGATTATAGAGAAGATATCTCAGGTAGAAAATATGTAAATTGATTTGGTCTAAAATGTATTTTGGATGCAAATAATAGCAACATGGTACAACAAGGAAGTTGTAGAGTGAAATTTATTGTAGATAAATTTTGATGGAAGAGTCAATAGGTAAGTTGTTGAGAGATGAGAACAACATAGGTTCTCAATTAAAGGTGAGAAGTTGGAGTGTAGAATCCTAACAACTTTATAAGATGAGGAACATACGTGCTCTAGAGAGGTTTTGTTGCAGAGAACCAGGAGGATGCCAAGAGGATGACTCAGTATTAGTAACAAGAAGGAGACTTGTTACAAAGAGATGGAGGAGGATTATTGCATCTCATAGGTGGGAAAGGAGAGTCCACATAAGAAGGAAGAGAAGATGAATATTGATAGTCGTGAAGGAAGCCACATCAAGAGAAAAAGGAAGGATGCCAAGGAAAATGGCATAAAAGGGATGAGTCAAGAAGACTTTGACATAGAGTTGGTTTAGTTGAAAGAAAGACTTAGTATGATAGAAAATCTGTTAGATGAAGGTGAGGAAGAACAATGGTATGGCTGGATAATGAGAAAGAAGAAGGTGAGATGGAAATTATTTCAGAAAAATTTCAGGCATAGTATGTATGCTAAGCTAAAGAAAGAACTCAGAGCAACTGAATCTGAGATGCAAGTTACTTATTGTGAACCAGAGGATGGAGATATCCTTGGGGAAGGATATGAAGATAAGGAGAGACTTGCAGAAATTCCCATGAACTCTTTGAAAAGTTCAAATCAACATGATGATGTGATAAAAAAGGAAATGGATGAGGCTAGGAGGCATTATGGTTTTTATTCTAACAAATTATGTGTGATTGTAGGTTTCCGAAAGGAAGGATTTAGACATGTAGTTGATACTGTCATGCAGGTTGGAGAAGGTGGAGATATGCTATCTGAAAGCATAACAACAATAAATAATCTAAATTTTATGGATAATAAAGTAAATCTGAAGAAATTCCTAGACCAATGCAAGGGAATAGTGCCAAGAGGAGCATGTTGGAGACTTGATGAGTGTCTCACATAACACTTGAAAGATGTTTTTTTGGGGCAGAGAAAATTGATGACATCAAAGACTTCAAAGTATGGTAATTTTGAAATTGATGTTTTGTGCATGACTGTAGGACAAAGGGACAACATAGATGAACAATTATTTGGAGCTGTTGTGAAGATGAAGAAGGATGTAGAAGTTCACTGGTGTGAACCTAAGAAGGAATTGTTGCTCAAGGATGATGTTGAAAGCCACATTGATTGGTTGGAGGCATATAAGAAATCCCAAGAAACTGTGCTCATAGGTATCCAAGCACTAGGGGGTCTCTCAAAGTTTACTAAGGGAGTTGGTTCCCTAATGAAGTGTTGTAATTTCCTAAGTTTTTGAGTATGTTCTAGAAGCTAAGATTGTTAGAAGGGATGAGATTGTTTCCTTAACTGTTGATGTAATTATTTAAGTGAGGATTGAATTAGAATTGTTCTCGAATATGAGTGAGATCTTAGGAATGGGCTTGTTTCTCTATTCTTGGATAATTTGTAACCAAGTCTTCTCAATAAATACATATCTCAAGAGAGGGTTGGAGTGATTATAGGGTCTTAGGAGTAATTTGTGGATCTGAAGTCTGTATTAGGGAATTTTGGATTAATTTGATGATCTGGGCTATGTTTAGCTTCAGACCAGGCTAATTATTTAATTGTAATCCTGTAAGGCATCGTGTGGCTAATTGAAGGAAGAATAAGGTCAAAGAGAGGGGAAAAGAGGCATGTTGAATATGATTCAAGATAAGAGCAATTTAAAGTCTTATGCAAATCCATGTATAGTATGTGTATCTGAATAAAGGAATGAAAACCATGTTTCGAGTACTATGAAGAAGCCTTTGATTCATTGCATGTGTTGATTAGGTATGAAAGAGCCTCTATAGATTGGTATAATTGTGGAACTATGTTAGACCTTAGGTTTTGTTGTAAGTATCAAGTCTACTCGCATATATAATTGCAAATGATTGTTGCAGGT
>ML799726.1:0-22441 GCA_009831015.1 Picea engelmannii | reverse complement strand
AAGAGGAACTAATGGATAAAATACATTACAAAATTAGATGGTGACAAGTGGACTAAGGAGGATTTATGCATATCAAGGAACCAGGAAGAACCTACAAGTAGAAATCAACCAACCAAATATAGATCATCCTCGAGGTAGGCATATCCATGCTCAAGTATATCAATAAGCATGGTCACCAACACAATACATTTTGGATCCATGAAGTGAAATGAAATACTATAGCCACAAAAAAGTACATGGTGGATCCACATCATATAAAAGATCATAACCATGAGAACATACAAAGTGAATCTATGTCACAGTATACATAAGGAAGAAACTTAGCATGAATGAGAGTATCATTTAGTCTTCAAAGTACTCATCAATTAGTGATACAATCTTGTGCAGCTCAAGAAGGTAACATCAAAATATAATGGCCCTATCCCAAGGTCTTCAATCTAAAATCAACAATCGTACAAATCTACATCATATGAATAAATGAGTTTATGTCAAGCATTTTAGAAACTGTTTGATTACCAATCATTGATGGAAATCATTAAGAGACATGAGGGGACCCACCAATAATGAATATGTACCCCAAGGTACATAGTACAATCTAGCAAGTGTGAATAAAGAATAATATGTTAAACACTCATATAACTGATCAATCAAGGGTCAATAATGTAATCCCACTATCAATTGTGAGGAAACTTTACACTAATGCCTACAAGTCCTAAGGTATTCTCCTAGTTTCTAGATCCGCTTCCTAGATAATGATTTGGCATTGATAGGAAGATATTTGTTGAAAGGAGGGCCTTAATGTATCCCACATCAATTGACACAAATTAATAACCACTATATTTTATGAAGAAAGAAACCACCAAGTACAAATTGACAAATGGATGGTCAACTTGAAAGGTCAATAATTCAAGAGAATTTTTGACTCAAGCTCAACTTCCCTTGAACATATGGCATGACACAATAATGAATTGGGTAGAATTGAATTAAAATGACCAACAACACAGTGAAACAACACAAGATGCATTGGAGCACTCTCCATAGTGACTGGAAGTATAACGAATGGAGGAGTAGATAACTCATAAGCATGGTACATCTCCCTAGACATAACTAAATCCCAACTATAAGACAATGACACAAATAGGTTCCATGTTGAAGGGTGACAATAATTGACATTTTCCACTCAAATTGAATCAAATAAATATTGAAATTATTCCCCCCCCGGCTTTTCTTTTTGATGTTTTTTAATATTTTGTTTCTTTTTCATGTTTTGGTAAGTGCAAAAAAGATATAAAAGTATGCTACGGTGGAGAAAAAGAGTGGTTAAATGGAATGAAACTACATTCCAAGTGCATGGAATATACCTATGTAAAGAAAATGCAAAAAAGGTTTTGGGAAATTGATTCCCACTCATGATTGTTTTCTCTAGGGATACACAGTCACAAAACAAAGGCAAATGGATGAAAATGAAAAAATTTCCACAATGATTGCAAGGAAATAAGCATGATCAAGTGAACAACATCATAGCAGTATGCACCAAGACACGAGTAATAATAAGCAAGTGAAACTTTAAATAAATAAAAATAACAAGAACCCCTTTAGGACATGACCAAAAAAGGATAAGAGAGAAGCATGAGGTCTCAACTTTTAAATCATGGAGGGGTTAAACACGAGTTTCAAATCCTGCAAATAAACACATCATGGGTTCCAAATGGAAAGATAGAAATGATAACTAGGACAACCCATGAAGGGTAGGCATTATTGCACAAGTTATGACATGCAATAGAGTAGAGGGCATAATGTATCAACCTAGCAATATCAAACCTAACGCATAATGTTGGAAAAATAATGGTTAATAATGCAATATCATAATGCATGGAAAACCTATCACTATATGACAGATTGAAATATTTACCTCAAATTTCACTTAATATCGCCATATGAAATTATTGAAGAAAATATCTCCAAAGTCCTATACAAATAATCAATAACATTGGTCCAAGGGTTACAAATCCAATGTGAACCTCCAATAATGACTCATTCTTTGAAATACAAAACTTTAAAAATACAACATGTTACAAAATACCAACATTACTTCTTACACATAGTACTTCTTCAAGTAGAGCCCAATGTGATGCTCATGCCAAGGATTCCTTTCATAATCAATGAACTCACAATAAATTTTTGGCAACATGTGTCTCACCATGAAAGGGCCATGCTATATAGGTTTGAAATTCTAGTCTCCTAACATATCATGGTTTTGGGAATGAACCCAAACCAAGTCAATTTTAGACAAAACTTGAAGACTAAAAGGTTTATTGCAATGACAATTGACACGCCACATATAAGTCTCATGAGTTTGTTGATTTTTTAGCTTTCAAAGATATTCCCACAAGAAGCCAAGGTGTCGGGAATGTGGGAATCTTCGTTGGCACCATATTATCCTTTTGGTTTGGTGAAAACCCCCTTGGATTTGAGTGGGGGATTCATGGGTTTGGTGACGAGCTTTGTGAGCGTGTGTTGGGGCTTCACAGCCACAAAGAAAGCCTAATTTGATGTTGATTTGTGGAGGGGCTTCTATGGTGACCCCCAAGGATTGTATATAAAGGAGAGAGGTAATTATGACATCTCATTGTATCATTGTGGAAGAATGGAGTTAGAATAAGTGAGTATTCACTTTTGCTAGGAGGCTTGGTCATTTCAACAAAGAGAAATTATGCTAAGATGGAAAATCTGGCCTAGGGTTGAGGACTCTCTATATTCTATTCTTGGCAAGGAAAGTCACACAACACATGTGGGAGAGAGAGGCAACCGCAGAAGGAAGATATTGTACGAAGTGGAGTGAGTTGTATGAAGTGTCTGTATGTTTTTTCACATGTACGCGGGTTGAAATGGGAACAATTGCGTATGTATGCGGGTTTATAAAGGAATAGTCATGTACAATATATTATAGGAAAGGCCAGGTCTGTACAAGCTAACGTTAAGTGACCTCCGAAGGTTGTACATGTGGTCTATAGAATATTTTTGGGCAGAGGAGATTTCTAGAATATTGTTGAGTTTCGGTTTCTTGTTTGTATATTGGAGGACAAGGTTGTCCTCAGATTTGGTAATTTTGAGAGGACTAGTTCTATCCTCAGATTTGGTAACTTTGAGAGGACTAGTTTTGGTCCTAAGATTTGGACAATTGGATGAAATTACATAACAAAAATATTGTGTCTCTTGTGTATTGATGATTCATATCTGATCTTATTGTATGTTCTGTTGTGCTAAAATAAGTTAGGCATCTCAGTGTGTTTATGTTTATATTTCAATTGGGTTAATTGTGTATAACTATGGAAACAATAGACCAGACCTGAGGTGCAATAAAATCTAACATAGTATCAGAGCTTGGGATTTGAAGAGAAGGGGGTCATCTTTAGATTCTTTGTTGGCTACAACACTAGAAAAGTGTTGTACTTGTTCTTGTTTCGAGAAGGTGAAGATGGTGAATACATTGAAGATTGAGGATAGGTTGGAAGGGGAAACCAAATTTCGGGCTTGGAAGGCAAGGGTTCTCCTTATGTTGGAAGAAAATGACCTCAAGGAGTATGTTGAGGATGTGGTTCCTAGCCCGACTGATCCAGTAGATTTCGAATTTCACAAGAAGAAGGAAGTGAAGGTTAAGTGGGTATTGCTAAAGAATGTGAAGGACCACTCGATTCCTCACATTGCCAAGAAAGTAACTGCTAAGGATATGTATGATGCTTTGGTGGGTCTTCACCAAAACAAGATTATTGACAAGATGTTGCACTTGAAGCATCAGCTTCATTTTGTCAGGATGACCAGTGAAGACACAGTTTTCAATTATACTATGAATATTACTCAGATTTGAGACCAACTCACTAAGATAATGTAACACTGAAAGGTCTTCCCAGGCCATGGGAAGCATTTTTGGAGGGGATCTATGTGCAAGATAGGTTACCAGAGTTTGATATATTTTGGATTGATTGTATCTAGGAGGAGACCTAGTTAGAATTCAGGGATGATATGGATGGTGTGGTTAATAGTAGTATTGATGAGAACCAGGCCCTTGCAACCCACACTAGAAAGGGAGGACGGGGTTCTCTAGACAAAATAGGTATGTGAGGTAGAAGGACATCTCCAGAGCCGAGACAAAAGAAGGATCTCGGTAAGATTAGATGTTATGAGTGCCATGACTTTATTCATTATTCTTCTGATGACCTTAGTGGTCAATACCCATAGTATAAGCAACCCTTCAATGTGGTTGCTCTATAAGCCTGTAACTAGAATGTCCAAGGATCTCCTAATAACACTTGATCAACATTCAAACATTCCTCAACTCATCTTTATCAAAGTTAAATCTCTACATCAATGTCCTGAAATCAATTTCTAATGCTCATGGAATTATCAAAACTTTTCATGCCTTCCCAAATTGATAGACATGACTTAATCAATCATTAAAATGAACAATTGTCATTCATTTTGTGCAATAAGTTACGACTCGGATATCCATGCTATGGGGCCCGAAATGTACAATCCTTCGATGTGTGTCAATATGTTGGACGATTGAAATCATTTTGCATCCCAACGTAAGATTAAATAATAAGCTACTTCCCCTCACGAAATAAACATATTCCCTAGATCTTTGAATCCTCGATGGCGATCAATTTTTATGTTTACTCCTGGTCTTGGCACCTGATATAACGGTTGTGTCTTAATCATGAAGTGAGTGGATAGTGAAGTTTCGTCCTTGTCTTTTAAATGTGGATCCGACAGCTTGCACCTAATCTAACTCTTGATCTGACAGTCATAATTTCTCCTAGGTTGGACGATGATATTCTAACCCCAATCTGAATCGAATGGCTATTGTAGCTTCCACGGTCAATCTCTTGTGCATACCTACAACAAGTTACCTTAGCCACATTCACTAAGAAAATGGGATCATCGATCCTTTACAGTGATCGATGATTTCATTGATGACAACCTTCTGAAGGTCTAATTCACTTTGTGACTCCTCTTTCTCAGACCTACAACAATCATTTAAAATTATATCTGTGAGAATACTTGAGAATTATGACAAAACCTAAGGTCTAACACAGTTCCACAATTATACCAATCTACAAAGGCTCTTTCATACCTAATCAACACATGCAACAAATCATAGGCTTCTTCATAATAATGAAAACGAATTTTTCAATCCTTCATTCAAATACACATACTATACATGGATTTACATAAGACTTTCAATGCCTCTTAACCAAAATCATATTCAACAAGCCTCTTTCCCCCTCTCTCTGGCCTAATTCTTCCTTCAAGTGGCCACACAATTCCTTACAATTAAATAAGTATCCTGGTTTGAAGATAAACATAGCTCAGATCCACAAATTACTCAACAATTACCTAATACGTACTTCAGATCCACAAATTACTCAACAATTACCTAATACATGCTTCAGATCCACAAATTACTCCTAAGACCCTATAATCACTCCAACCCTCTCTTGAGATATGTCTTTATTGAGAAGACTCGGTTAAAATTATCCAAGAATAGAGAAACAAACCCATTCCTAATATCTCCCTCATATTCGAGAACAATTCCAATTCAATCCTCACTTAACTAATTACATCAATCGTTAGGGAAAAAATTTCAGCCCTCCTAACAATATCAGCTTCTAGAACATACTCAAAAACTTAGGAAAATACAACATTTCATTAGGGAACAAATCCCTTAGTAAAATTTGAGAGACCCCATATGTATGCTCTTTAGGTCTTATATTTGGAAGCTCAGATGCTCCTGAACTATACTCCTGAGGTTGAAAACATTCATGATCTCCTGATCATGTGTTTCCATAAGCTGATGAAGTCCTCCTGGATCCCAAAATTGAGTTTGCAGTTGTCCAAATACCTTACACCTGTGTTGTTGTTGTACAATTGTTGTATGTTGGTCCATTCCTTTGTTTTCAATCAGTTGCAAATTATGATTGATCATCTCCTTTTCCACACAACTTCTCCATCTGGACTACTTCATCATCAACTCCCATAGTTCCTCAATCACAAAATCAATTTCTTCTATCTTTTGCAATCCTTCATTGTATCCAAAATCATCTCCTTGAGCTGCATATGCTTTCTTTAGTTCATTGTTGTTGTTTTCCATTAACTGCATCTTAACCTCATCTCCATATCTTTGGCCATTCTCAAGGTTTTGAGAATATTCATGTATCAAATAGCTCACATTCTTCAACTCTATACTTAAGTTATTGAATCTCTCCTACAAATTTTGCTCTCACATTTGATGAAAACAACAAATCAAAACCAAAATTTTCATATCTTCACTTACCATCCTCTAGTCAACAACATCTTCCTTATCCAATTTCATCATTTCTTCTTTGTACTCTTGTGTATCCCAATGCAACATTTCCTAAGTAGAAATATCTTCAATCCAATTCACTTTCTTACTTGCATCTTCAACATCCTCAACAACTTCAGTTTCCAGATATACACCATCTTCTTTCTCATTGTTTTCATAAAACAATGATGTCTCAACCTCTGGTAAGATAGAACTTAAAATATGAATTCTTTCTATGGACTACCAATCTCCAAAACCTATATACATACACCAATTATCATTTTTAAAATTACAATTTTTTGTTGTCGCCATCTATAATCATGACTTCTTGTTGGTTCTTTTTTGAAGATATAATATATTTGTTTCCCTAGCCAATACTCCAATTTGTTGAAGCATGCTTGCCTCCCTTCCCTTGAGACAAGTCTACAATCACATCATCCTCTAGTGTTTGGTTTCCAGCGAACACACTTCCTGGGATTTATTATATGCCTCGAACCAATCAATGGGGCTTTCAACATAATCCTTGAGCATCAATTCTTGCTCAGGTTTACACCAGTGAACTTCTTCATCCTTCTTCATCTTCACAACAACTCCAAATAATTGTTTATCTATGTTGTCCCTTTGTCCTACATTCATGCACAAAACATTAGTTTCAAAATTACTAGACTTTGAAGTCTTTGTTGTCATCAACTCTCTCTACCCCAACACAAGTGTTATGTGGGACACTCATCAAGTCTCCAACATGCTCCTCTTGGCACTATTCCCTTGCATTGTTTTGTGCATTTCTTCAGATTTCCTTTATTATCCATAGAATTTAGATTATGTGTTATTGTTATGCTTTTAGAAAGAATATCTCCACGGTCTCCTCCAACCTGCATGACAGTCTCAAATAGTTATATAACTCCTTCCTTTGGGAAACCTGGAATCACATATGATTTGTCAGAATAAAAACCATAAGGCATCCTAGCCTCATCCATTTCTTTTGTCAGCACATTATCATGTTGATTTGAACTCTGCAAAGAGTTCATGAGACATTCTTCAAGTCTCTCCTTCTCTTAATATTCTTCCCTAAGGATATCTCCATCCTCTGGTTCACAATAGGTAATGTGCATCTCAAATTCATCCACTCTGAGTTCCTTCTTTAGCTTAGCATACATACTCTTCCTCAACTTTTTTTGCAATAATTTCCATCTCACCTTCTTCTTTCTCAGTATCCAACCATACTAGTGGTCTTCCTCACCTTCATCTAGCAACTTTTATATCGTACTGAATCTTTCTTTCAACTCAGGCAACTTTCTAACAAAGTCTTCTTGACACATCCCATTTATGTCATTTTCCTTGGCATCCTTCCTCTTTCACTTGATGTTGCTTCCTTCATGACTATCAATAGTCATCTTCTCTTCCTTCTCATGTGGACTCTCCTTGACCACTTGTGAGAAACAAGCCTCCTCCATATCTTTGTAACAAGTCTCATTTTTGTTACCAATACCAAGTCATCCTCTTGGCACCCTCCTAGTTCTCTGCAACAGAACCTCTCTAGAGCATGTCTCCTCCTTAGCTTCTAAATTTGTTAGGCTTCTGCATTCCAACTGCTCACCTTCACTTGAGAACCTATGTTTTTCTCATCTCTCAACAACTTACTTGTTGACTCTACCAAAAACATTTCTCTACAATAAATTTCACTCTACAACTTCCTTGTTGTACCATGTTTCTATTATATGCATCCACAATAAATTTTAGACCAAATAAATTTACATATTTTTTACCTGAGAGATCTTCTCCATGATGTCATTCCTCCTTTTGGCTGGAATTTCCAATCAGATTCTAAATATGAACTTAATTTCACCTATGTTGCCTCTGCAACTCTACAATTCCTCATGCATCTACCTATTCCACAACCTTCAATCTTTGTAGAGAACATTAGTGTTCTTTCTCTTCTCCAAAATCTCAACCTCTGCAAATTTATAATCCACCATAACATTCAATTTCCAAAGAGAATTCTCTACTTTGATACCAAAATGATGACCTTAATGGTCAATACACGTAGTATAAGCAACCCTTCAATGTGGTTGCTCTATAAGTTTGTAACTAGACTATGCAAGGATCTCCTAATAACACTTGATCAACATTAAAAAATTCCTCAGCTCATCTTTGTCAAAGTTAAATCTCTACATCACATATGACCAGGGTCCCGAAATCAAGCGTTAATGTTCATGGAATTATCAACATTTTTCCTGCCTTCCCAAATCGACGGACGTGACTTAATCAATCATTAAAATGAATGGTTGTCATTCATTTTGGGGGCTAAGTTATGACTCAGATATCCATGATATGGGGCCCAAAATGTACAATCCTTCGACGTGTGTCAATATGTTGGACGAATGAAATCATTTCGCTTCCCAACTTAAGATTAAATCATGGGCTACTTCTCCACAGGAAATAAACCTTCACCCTATATCTTTGAATCCCCGATGATGAATAACATTTATGTTTACTCCTGGTCTTGGCACCCGATCTAACGGTTGTGTCTTAATCATGAAGTGAGTGTACGATGAAGGTTCAACTTTGTCTTTTAAATGTGGATCTGGAATCTTGCACCCAATCTAAATCCTAATCCAATGGTCATAAGTTATCCTAGGTTGGACAATGATAGTCTAACCCTAATATGAATCGAACGACTATTGTATCTTCCACTACTATTCTTCTGCACATACTTGCAACAAGTTACCTTATCCACAATCACTAAGAAAATGGGATCATCGATCCTTTATAGTGATCTATGATTTCATCGATGACAACCTTCTGAAGGTCTAATTCACTTTGTGACTCCTCTTTCTCAGACCTGCAACAATCATTTGCAATTATATATGCGAGTAGACTTGATACTTACAACAAAACCTAAGGTCTAACATAGTTCCACAATTATACCAATCTATAGAGGCTCTTTCATACCTAATCAACACATGCAATGAATCAAAGGCTTCTTCATAGTACTCGAAACATGGTTTTCATTCCTTTATTCAGATACACATACTATACATGGATTTGCATAAGACTTTAAATTGCTCTTATCTTGAATCATATTCAACATGCCTCTTTTCCCCTCTCTTTGACCTTATTCTTCCTTCAATTAGCCACACGATGCCTTACAGGATTACAATTAAATAATTAGCCTGGTCTGAAGCTAAACATAGCCCAGATCATCAAATTAATCCAAAATTCCCTAATACAGACTTCAGATCCACAAATTACTCCTAAGACCCTATAATCACTCCAACCCTCTCTTGAGATATGTATTTATTGAGAAGACTTGGTTACAAATTATCCAAGAATAGAGAAACAAGCCCATTCCTAAGATCTCACTCATATTCGAGAACAATTCTAATTCAATCCTCACTTAAATAATTACATCAACAGTTAAGGAAACAATCTCATCCCTTCTAACAATCTTAGCTTCTAGAACATACTCAAAAACTTAGGAAATTACAACACTTCATTAGGGAACCAACTCCCTTAGTAAACTTTGAGAGACCCCCTAGTGCTTGGATACCTATGAGCACAGTTTCTTGGGATTTCTTATATGCCTCCAACCAATCAATGTGGCTTTCAACATCATCCTTGAGCAACAATTCCTTCTTAGGTTCACACCAGTGAACTTCTACATCCTTCTTCATCTTCACAACAGCTCCAAATAATTGTTCATCTATGTTGTCCCTTTGTCCTACAGTCATGCACAAAACATCAATTTCAAAATTACCATACTTTGAAGTCTTTGATGTCATCAATTTTCTCTGCCCCAAAAAAACATCTTTCAAGTGTTATGTGAGACACTCATCAAGTCTCCAACATGCTCCTCTTGGCACTATTCCCTTGCATTGGTCTAGGAATTTCTTCAGATTTACTTTATTATCCATAAAATTTAGATTATTTATTGTTGTTATGCTTTCAGATAGCATATCTCCACCTTCTCCAACCTGCATGACAGTATCAACTACATGTCTAAATCCTTCCTTTCGGAAACCTACAATCACACATAATTTGTTAGAATAAAAACCATAATGCCTCCTAGCCTCATCCATTTCCTTTTTTATCACATCATCATGTTGATTTGAACTTTTCAAAGAGTTCATGGGAATTTCTGCAAGTCTCTCCTTATCTTCATATCCTTCCCCAAGGATATCTCCATCCTCTGGTTCACAATAAGTAACTTGCATCTCAGATTCAGTTGCTCTGAGTTCTTTCTTTAGCTTAGCATACATACTATGCCTGAAATTTTTCTGAAATAATTTCCATCTCACCTTCTTCTTTCTCATTATCCAGCCATACCATTGTTCTTCCTCACCTTCATCTAACAGATTTTCTATCATACTAAGTCTTTCTTTCAACTAAACCAACTCTATGTCAAAGTCTTCTTGACTCATCCCTTTTATGCCATTTTCCTTGGCATCCTTCCTTTTTCTCTTGATGTGGCTTCCTTCACGACTATCAATATTCATCTTCTCTTCCTTCTTATGTGGACTCTCCTTTCCCACCTATGAGATGCAATAATCCTCCTCCATCTCTTTGTAACAAGTCTCCTTCTTGTTACTAATACTGAGTCATCCTCTTGGCATCCTCCTGGTTCTCTGCAACAAAACCTCTCTAGAGCACGTATGTTCCTCATCTTATAAAGTTGTTAGGATTCTACACTCCAACTTCTCACCTTTAATTGAGAACCTATGTTGTTCTCATCTCTCAACAACTTACCTATTGACTCTTCCATCAAAATTTATCTACAATAAATTTCACTCTACAACTTCCTTGTTGTACCATGTTGCTATTATTTGCATCCAAAATACATTTTAGACCAAATCAATTTACATATTTTCTACCTGAGATATCTTCTCTATAATCTCATTCCTCCTTTTGGCCGAAATTTCCAATCAGAGTCTAAATCTGAACTTAATTTCACCTATTTTATCTCTACAAATCTACAATTCCTCATGCATCTACCTGTTGCACAACCTTCAATCTCTGCAAAGAAAATAAGTTTTATTTCTCTTCTCCAAAAGCTCAACGTCTGCAAATTTATAATACACAATAACATTCATTTTCCAAAGAGATTTCTCTTCTCTGATACCAAAATGATGACCTTAATGGTCAATACCCACAGAACAAGCAACCCTTCAATGTGGTTATCTATCATTCTGTAACTAGACTGTCCAAGGATATCCTAATAATAGTTGATTAGCATTCAAACATTCCTCGACTCATCTCTGTCAAATTTAAATAGCTATATCACATATGACCAGGGTCCCAAAATCAAGCGCTAATCTTCATGGCATTATCAACACTTTTCCTACCTTCCCAGATTGACGGACCTGACTTAATCAATCATTAAAATGAACGGTTGTCGTTTATTTCGGGGGCTAAGTTACGGCTCAAATATCCATGATATGGGGCCCGAAATGTACAATCCTTCGGCGTGTGTCAATATGTTGGACGGTCGAAATCATTTCTCATCCCAACTTAAGATTAAATCGCGAACTACTTCTCCATGTGAAATAAACCTCTACCCTAGATCTTTGACTCCTCGATGGTGAACAACGTTTATGTTTACTCCTAGTCTTGGAACTCGATCTAATGGTTGTGTCTTAATCATGAAGTGAGTGGATGGTGAAGGTTCATCCTTGTCTTTTAAATGTGGATCCGACGGATTTCACCCAATCTAACTCTCTATCTAATGGTCATAATTTCTCTTGGATTGGATGATGAAATTCTAACCCCAATCTGAATCGAACCACTACTGTAGCTTCCACTGTCAATCTTCTGCACATACCTACAACAAGTTACCCTAGCCACATTTTCTAAGAAAATGGGATCATTGATCCTTTACAGTGATCTATGATTTCATTGATGACAACCTTCTAAATGTCTAATTCACTTTGTGACTCGTCTTTCTCTGACCTTCAATAGCCATTTGCAATTATATATACAAATAGACTTGAGACTTACAACAAAACCTAAGGTCTAACACAGTTCCACAATTATACCAAACTACAGAGGCTCTTTCATACCTAATCAACACATGTAATGAATCACATGCTTCTTTATAATACTCGAAACAGAGTTTTCATTCCTTCATTCAGATACACATACCATACATGGATTTACATAAGACTTTTAATGCATCTTAGCCTAGATCATATTCAACATGCCTCTTTTCCCTTCTCTTTGGCCTAATTCTTCCTTCAATTGGCCACACGATGCCTTACAGGATTACAATTAAACAATTAGCCTGGTCTAAAGCCAAACATAGCTTAGATCCACAAATTACTCAACAATTCCCTAATACAGATTTCAGATCCACAAATTACTCCTAAGACCCTATAATCATTCTAACCCTCTCTCGAGATCTGTCTTTATTGAGCATATTCGGTTACAAATTATCCAAGAATAGAGAAACAAACCCATTCCTAATATCTCCCTCATATTCAAGAATAATTCCAATTCAATACTTACTTAACTAATTACATCAACAATTAGGGAAAAAATATCATCCCTTCTAACAATCTCAACTTCTATAACATCCTCAAAAACTTAGGAAAATACAACATTTCATTAGGGAACCAACTCCCTTATTAAAATTTGAGAGACGCCCTAGGTCTTCTCCTTAGGTCTTAGATTTGGAAGCTCAAATGCTCCTGCATCAGACTCCTGAGGTTGAAAACATTCATGATCTCCTGATCATGTGTTTCCATAAGGTGATGAAGTCGTCCTAAATTCCAAACTTGAGTTTGTAGTTGTCCAAATGCCTTACACCCATGTTGTTTTTGTACATCTGTTGTCTGTTGGTCCATTCCTTTCTTTTCAATCAACTGCAAATTCTAATTGTTCATCTCCTTTTCCACATAACCTATCCATCTGGATTGCTTCATCATCAACTCTCATAGTTCCTCAATCAAAAAATCATTTTTTGTTGTCTTTTGCAATCCTTGATTACATTCAAAAGCATCTCCTTGGGATGCATATACTTTCTTTAGTTCATAGTTGTTGTTTTTCCATTAACTGCATATTAACCTCATCTCCATATCTTTGGACATTCTCAAGGTTTTGAGAACATTCATGTATCAAATAACTCACATTCTTCAATTCTATACTTAAGTTATTGAATCTCTCCTGCAAACTTTTCTCTCGCATTTGATGAAAACAACAAATCAAAGCCAAAATTTTCATACCTTCACTTACCATCCTCCAGTCAGCAACATCTTCCTTATCCAATTTCATCATTTCTTCTTTGTACTCTTATGTATCCCAATTCATCATTTCCTCTGCAGAAATATTTTCAAGCCAATTCAATGGCTTACTTGCATCTTTAGCATCCTCAACATCTTCATTTTCCAGATATACACCATCTTCCTTCTCATTGTTTTCATAAAAAAATGATGTCTCAACCTCTAGTAAGAAAAAACCTAAAATATGCCTTCTTTCTATGGACTGATAATCTCCATAACATGTATACATACACCAATTATCAGTTTTAAAATTACAATTTTCTATTGTTGTAGTCTTCATCATGCCTTCTTCTTGGTTCTCTACTGAAGATATAATATATTTGTTTCCCTGGCCAATACTATAATTTGTTGAAGTATGCTTGTCTCCCTTCCCTTGAGACAAGTCTACAACCACATCATCCTCTAGTGCTTGGATGCATGCGAACACACTTTCCTAGGATTTCTTATATGCCACCAACCAATCAATGGGGATTTCAACATCATCCTTAAGCATCAATTCTTACTCAGGTTCACACTAGTGAACTTATTCATCCTTCTTCATCTTCACAACAACTCCAAATGATTATTCATCTATGTTGTCCCTTTGTCCTACAGTCATGCACAAAAAATCAGTTTCAAAATTACCAAACTTTGAAGCCTCTATTGTCATCAATTTTCTCTACCCCAACACAACATATTTCAAGTGTTTTGTGAGACCCTCATCAAGTCTCCAACATTCTCCTCTTGGTACTATTCCCTTTCATTGGTCTGTGCATTTCTTCAAATTTCCTTTATTATCCATAGAATTCATATTTTTTGTTGTTGTTATTCTTTTAGAAATCATATCTCCACCTTCTCCAACTTGCATGATAGTCTCAACTACTTGTCTAAATCCTTCCTTTGGGAAACCTGCAATCACACATAATTTGTTAGAATAAAAACCATAAGGCCTCCTAGCCTCATTCATTTCCTTTGTCAACACATCATCATGTTGATTTTAACTATGCAAAGAGTTCATGTTACTTTCTACAAGTCTCTCCTTCTCTTCATATCCTTCCCCAAGGATATCTTCATCCTCTGGTTCACAATAAGTAACTTGCATCTCAGATTTATCCGCTCTGATTTCCTTCTTTATCTTAGCATACATACTCTGCCTCAACTTTGTCAACAATAATTTCCATATCACTTTATTCTTTCTCAGTATCCATCCATACCATTGGTCATCCTGACCTTCATCTAGTAGCTTTTCTATCATATTGATTCTTTATTTCAACTCAACCAACTCTATGTCAAAGTCTTCTTCACTCATCCCTTTTATTCCATTTTCCTTAGCATCCTTCCTCTTTCTCTTGGTGTGGATTCCTTCATTATTATCAATAGTCATCTTCTCTTCCTTCTTCTGTCGACTCTCATTTCCCACATGTGAGCTGCAACAATCCTCCTCCATCTCTCTGTAACAAGTCTCCTTCTTGTTACCAATACTAAGTCATCATCTTGGCATCCTCCTGGTTCTCTGCAACAGAACCTCTCTATAGCACGTCTTCTCCTCAACTTCTAAATTTTTTAGGATTCTACACTCCAATTTCTCACCTTCACTTGAGAACCTATGTTGTTCTCATCTCTCAGCAACTCATTTGATGACTATGCCACAAACATTTCTCTACAATAAATTTCACTCTACAACTTCCTTGTTGTACCATGTTGTTATTACCTGCATCCACAATACATTTTAGACCAAAACAATTTACATATTTTTTTACCTGAGAGATATTCTCCATGATCTCATTCCTCCTTTTGGCTGGAATTTCCAATCAGATTCTAAATTTGAACTTAATTTCACCTTTCTTTCCTCTTCAAATCTACAATTCCTCATGCATCTACCTGTTGCAAAACCTTCAATCTCTGCAAAGAAAATTAGTGGTCGTTCTCTTCTCCAAAATCTCAACCTCTAAAAGTTTATAATCTACCATAACATTCAATTTCCAAGGAGCGTTCTCTGTTTTGATACCAAAATGATGACCTTAATGGTCAATACCCATAGTATAAGCAACCCTTCAATGTGGTTCATCTATAATCCTGTAACTATATTTTCCAAGGATATCCTAATAACACTTGATCAACATTCAAACATTCCTCATCTTATCTCTATCAAATTTAAATCTCTACATCACATATGACCAGGGTCCCGAAATCAAGCGCTAATGTTCATGGAATTATGAACACTTTTCCTACCTTCCCAAATCGATGGACATGACTTAATCAATCACTAAAATGAATGGTTGTCGTTCATTTTGGGGGCTAAGTTACGACATGTATCTCCATGCTACATGGCCCTAAATGTACAATCCTTCGACGTGTTTCAATATGTTGTACGGTCAAAATCATTTCACATCCCAACTTAAGATTAAATCGTGGGCTACTTCTCCATGTGAAACAAACCTCCTCCCTAGATCTTTGACTCCCCGATGGCGATCAACATTTATGTTTTCTCCTAGTCTTGGCACCCAATCTAACTGTTGTGTCTTAATCACAAAGTGAGTGGACGATGAAGGTTCATCCTTGTCTTTTAAATGTCGATCTAGCGGCTTGCACCAAATCTAACTCTTGATCTGACGGTTATAAGTTCTCCTGAGTTGGATGTTGAGATTCTAACCCCAATCTAAATCGAACGGCTATTGTAGCTTCCTCTGTCAATCATCTTCGCATACTTGCAATAAGTTAACTTAGCCACATTGGCTAAGAAAATGGGATCATCGATCCTTTACAATGATCGATGATTTCATCGATGACATTCTTCTAAAGTTCTAATTCACTTTGTGAATCCTCTTTCTCAGACCTACAACAGGCATTTGCAATTATATCTGCGAGTAGACTTGAGACTTACAACAAAACCTAAGGTATAACACAGTTCCACAATTATACCAATCTACAGAGGCTCTTTCATGCCTAAATAAAACATGCAATGAATCAGAGGCTTCTTCATAATACTCAAAACAAAGTTTTCATTCCTTCATTCAAATAAACATACTATACATGGATTTACATAAGACTTTCAATGCCTCTTAGCCTGGATGATATTCAACATGCCTCTTTTCCCCTCTCTCTGGCCTAATTCTTCCTTCAGTTGGCCACATGATGTCTTACGGGCTTACAATTAAATAATTAGCCCAGTTTGAAGCTAAACATAGCCCAGATCCACAAATTACTCAAAAATTCCCTAATACAGACTTCAGATCCACAAATTAATCCTAAGACCCTATAATCACTCCAACCCTCTCTCGAGATCTATCTTTATTGAGCAGACTTAGTTACAAATTATCTAAGAATAGAGAAACAAACCCATTCCTAAGATCTCCCTCATATTCGAGAATAATTCCAATTCAATCCTCACTTAACTAATTACATCAACAGTTAGGGAAACAATCTCATCCTTTCTAACAATCTCGGCTTCTAGAACATACTCAAATAATTAGGAAAGTATAACATTTCATTAGGGAACCAAATCCTTAGTAAACTTTGAGATACCCCCTATGTTTTATCCTTATGTCTTAGATTTGGAATCTCATATGCTCCTGCATCAACTTCACAGTGTCCACACCAAAAGGGAAGAGGAAGAAGGAAACATGCATTATCAACAGAGGTTGATGAGGTTGCAGACATGTTCCAAAGGGAGATACTGTTGGTATCCATCCTTTCAGGTACTGTCTCCAATAGGGAGAGATGGTTGGTGGATAGCAGAGCATATTTTCATATGAAAAGTGCTAGAGAGTTGTTTGACACTCTCACAGAGACTGGCTCAAACTTATGTGTGGAGCTTGGTATGAGAGCCAAGCATTCAGTACAAGGATCTGGTATCGTATTTTTTCGATTGGAGTCAGGAGAGATACTTAGGGTGTCAAATGTGTTGTGGGTGCCAGAACTTAGGAGGAGTGACCTCTCAGTCTCGGAGATTGAGAGGAAGGAATATCATGTATTGTTTCAAGATGGATATGTACCAATTGTGCTCAGATGGTCTAGCTTCAGACTAGTAGTGGTTCTTGGAGTTAGGGAGGGAAACCTATATAGGATGAGGGGACAACTTATGAGTGGTGTGACAAGAAGGAGAAAAGAGATAGATGAAGATGAGCATGTGGCTCCATGAGTGGTGAGGAAGGTGACCCCACCGGTGGTACAAGCTCAGAGGGAGCCATAATTTAGAGGGAGTTATCCCTCAGGATCTAGGAGGGAGGAGAAGCCTCCCAGGACTATGCAACGGAGAGTGGACAGGGATAAAATGGCCCTGGGGTATGTGCAAACTCAAAGGGAGTCAAGTTTCAGGAGGAGCATAGTATCTCATAGTGAGCCTGATCTTAGGGAGATTCAATTGGCTTAGAGGGAGAGATGGTCATATAGAGGGATTTCCCCCTTAGGTTCAGTTGAGAGAGATACATATTCCAGGACTGACAGACAGGAATCATGGGTGGAGGAGGCCAGACAGGAGCTTCATAGATAGGAGTCTTATAGTTCATATGAGACATCCGTGGAGGATCCATGTATTTTGGTAGGTTATGCTAATGTGATAGAGGAGGATAGACATGAGCTTCGAAGGCAGGAGGCTTCTAGGGCATGTGAGACATGTATGGATTATGCATGTGTTTTAGCAGGATGTGCTACAGTGACCAAGGATGAAACTAGTCAGACGATGTTTTCCTTAATGACCGAGGATTTGGCCAGTCAGACATATTTTTCCTCAGTGACCTTAGATGCAGTCAGCTACATAGATTTTACCTCGATGACCACTAATGTGGCCACTTCGACAAAATAAACTATAAGTTGTGGTCCAATGACTGTGGATGCATCCAGTCGGACAACTGGACAACAAGATCAGCCAGTCAAGATGAGTGGAGTGCAACTATGGTAACAAATCCTATGCTGTCAAAGTTTGATGACCTGATGACAGAGGGAGTAGCCAGTTTGGACTATTGGATAACATATGAGAAAGTAGACCACCTTGGATTCAGGAGATATATGCTTCTAGTACTATAGGTATATTTAGATGATGGTGGATGGGATATCTCCCTTGCTAAGAGGGAGTGTTGATTTTGTATATTCGAGAGGTATTCCCAAAAGAGGCCAAGGTTTCAAGCATGTGGGAATCTTTGTTGGCACCAAATTGACCTTTCATTTTGGTGAAAACCCCCTTGGATTTGAGTGGGGGCTTCATGGGTTTTGTGATGGGGTTTGTGGGATTGTGTTGGGGCTTCACACCCACAAAAAAATCCTAATTTTATGTTGATTTGTGGAGGATATTCTATGGTGAACCCCAAGTATTGTATATAAAGGAGATAGGTGATTGTGACATCTCATTGTATCATTGTGGAAGAATGGAGTTAGCATAAGTGAGTTTTCACTTGTGCTAGGAGGCTTGGTGATTTCAACAAAGGGAAATTATGCTAAGATGGAAAATATGGCCTAGGGTTGAGGACTCTATATATTATATTCTTGGCAGAGAAAAGCACATAGCACATGTGGGAGAGAGAGGAAACTGTATAAGGAAGATATTGTATGAAGTGGAGTGAGTCGTACGAAGTATCCATACAGTTTTTCACATGTATGTGGGTTTCAGTGGGAATAGTCGTGTACATATGCGGGTTGTTGAAGGAGCAGCCGCGTACATCCATACAAGCTCTTCTAGGCAAGGGCAGGTCTGTATAGGCTGGCGTCAGGTGACCTCAGTAGGTCGTACAAGTGGTATGTAGCATATTTGTGGGAAGAGGGTATTTCCATAATATTATTATTTTTTGGTTTCTTTTTTGTATATTGGAGGACAAGGTTGTCCTTAGATTTGGTAATTTTGAGAGGACTAGTTTTGTCCTCATATTTGGTAACTTTGAGAGGACTGGTTTTGGTCCTCAGATTTGGAGAATTGGATAAATTTACATAACATAATTATTTTGTCTCTTGTGTATTGATGATTCATCTATGATCTTATTGTATGTTATATTGTGCTAAAATAAATTATGCATCTCAGTGTGTTTATGTTCATAGTTCAATTGGGTTAATTGTGTATAATTGTGGAAACACTAGACCATACCCGAGGTACAGTAAAATCTAACAGAGTTATCATATTTCCTTGATGATGACCAACAATACCTCATAAGGTTATGATATGTTCATATTCAATATGGTTTTGAATGGAATATTTGATGGTGATTTGCAAAAAAGGATCCCTGGACAGAATCAAGTTAATGTTTAGCATTTCACTAGATGACCCAAAAATGCACCTAGAGAATCTATGAAAGGAGCACCATAAAGTTTGAATATTTAGAAAGAAAAATATGTTCCAATCAATGTGTCTTCATATGGGCCAAGTTTCAAAAAGTTCTCAAGAGGAAGATCATTCAAAATGTTCACCAAAGTTCCCTCCACATATTACACATTGTGTGTCAAAATGGGGCAGTTGTACCACTCAACATCATCAGATGAGACTAGGTTTTTTGGGCCAACTAATAAAGGCTCTAGTTTGGGAAGAAAGAATGATCGATGATGCATATATTCCCATTATCTGTCATCCATAGTCATGGCTTAAATGATAGTCTCATATGATGGAAATTCAACATCCAAGAAATCATGTGAATTGGGAGGTGTCACATCCCCATAGCATGCCTTATGTCCGTGCACCTCTTGAGGGAATGTGGCACCATGGAATTTCTCACTTGGTAGCTTGGAAATTCCAAGGTTAATTTTTCCAGACTACGCCTCTTCACCTAGATCATACGCATACTCTGTTCTAGGCTATCAGTGAGTCACACTCCTACTCTAATGCAACTCTTGTATACTTAGACATTCATTAATTTATTTAACACTTAGTCATTTTTAAGCATACATCCAAGAGAATGAGAAGCCAAGAGAACGAAAACAAAACAAGTGAAATACAAACACAGATATAGTGCAAGCGGCACAAAATGTTCCTAACACCTTCCTAAGTATTTGTTATTGTAGAACAATTACAACATGATCACTACTGGCTCGATTTACAATAGGGTAGAGTCAAATGACTCGCCTCACCTCACCAAGACACTCATACACAAATTGACACCAATACTCTCCATCACAACCACCTCCACTTCCACCTGCGGTGCACCTCATATGTGCCCCCAATTGCAAATGTTTCATCTCTTCATTTCTGTAGACGTGTCGTCTCTTTGTTTCTGTAGACCCTGCCTCTTCATTTCTACATAATTCACAGTTTTTAGTTCTTCCTCACACATGCCTCCAACATACTTGCGTTTCCAGACTTAGCCAAAATCTACCCAAGAGAAATTATCCTAGATCTGTCTGTCGAAGCCTCCTCCTTAAGGAGAAACAATTCCTCTCATGTGGAGCGACTTGGATCCTTTACGGAGCTCTTCCTCTTTACCTGCCTCAAAATCATAGAGCTCTCCTTGTCTCTAAGTTCTTCCAAGCTTGTCTTCCTTGGTTGTGCACCCTTGTTCTCAAATAGGCTCTCCAAAGGTCACCATCGTGAACTATCATGTCCTTTTGGGGTATCACGCTCATTCGTGAACCCATGTCCAAATGAATTTTCACAGACCCATTTTCCCAAATGAACCCATGCGCTTGTTAACTGTCGTGCCCCTTGGGACTAGCATTACCGACCTTGGTGTGCCCCTCATGTCGGTGCACCCCATTCATCTAACCAACTCATCATATTGGGATGGTGTGACCCTTAGGTGAGTCAATATGACTCTCCTAAGTGTGCCCCCCATGCCTTAGTCGATTTTCCCTTCGTCGATGGAGCACCCAAGTCTTTCCCTAAAATATTCATCAAACCGTGTTTGACTTGCGTCGCAAGACACCTTGGATGGACTCGTCCCTTAGAAAATCGCGCACCCAAACCCCAACTCCCCTCTATATGAAGACATATGTTTCTTCATTCGCACCGATCATCCTGCCTGCTCGAATCACACTGTGGTGGAAATGCATGCACCTGAGCTAATTTCCCAAGGCCTTACAGGAGGTTTGATGAGCTAGATGAGTAAAGTGGACTAATCATATTCCATATAATTATAAATATTTTTATTAGCATCGATTTTTTCCGTCTAGATTTCTTGATAAGCAATCTCTACCATGTTCAATGGCATATTCGTTCCAAATGACTCAATCTTAGAAGGATGAGGTACTACCCAAGGATCTTGATTGGAAGTGAAAAGGTCAAAAGGAATCAAGTGTAGAAGCACATATTCTACAATCAAATTAGAAGCTAAGGAAAAACCTTGTGATTCAATAATACGTGAAGAAATCATACATATAGGAGTTGAGTTTGAAGAACTAATTGGTGGAGGTAGGTTGAATGTACCCATCAAATATGAACCTTTAAACATGTCAACACTGATATTTTCATAAGAACCATTTGAATCATTGATGAATAGAATATTTAAACTGACGTTGATTCTGGAATATGGTGTATAGCAAGCGAGTTATCTATAGTAACCAATTTCCCTTCATGAGGAAAGTGAAGAACTCTAAAGACCAAAGACACAATATCCATTATCATGTAAAACCAACTACACCCTAATAAAATATTATAATCTAGAGGAGTGTTGACTACTTCAACCTCAAATAAAGCATTCTTTCCACCTAACTCAATAGGAAATGCGACAATGATTCCATAGGGATTAAATATATAACCATCAAATTATTTCAACATGGTGTTTGAATGGACAAGCTCTAGAGAACCTAAGGCACTCCAAATGACAAAGACAAAATGCAAGTGGAGGCTCCTACATCAACAATGCATCTAAATATGTTTGTCACATGCAAGGATACTTATATCTAGAAAACTATCTAGTGGGGGAGCTTAGGC
>ML799725.1:270342-307762 GCA_009831015.1 Picea engelmannii | reverse complement strand
AAAAGTGGGGGTGGGGGAATAATAGAGAAAATAATTTTTTAGATAATGATTTTTTTTTAATTATATATATATTAATAATCATGTTTTCTTATAATATTTTGAACATTAATTATTCAATGCTAATTCTCTTTCATTTCATTTAATTATAGGAAGTTATATGAAAATCTCTTCCTCTCCCCCCATAGTATAACAGAATGTTGTATTTGGATGGTCAATTGGGCTTAGCTTAGGTGGTTGAGAGAAGGAGAATATAACATAATGTTGTATTTGGATGGTCAATTGGGCTTAGCTTAGGTGGTTGAGAGAAGGAGTGTTATCCTCTTGACCTAAACAATTCCTCAAAGTGACATACTGAGCTCTTAATGAGTATATTATTGTATAGGAGAAATGTTTTATTTAGAACTTATATAGGGTAGTATTTAATATTAAAAGTAGTTAAATAATTATTTATAGAAACTAAATCTATTTTTGTAAGTTAGCTATTTATATCTGATTAAAAGGATAGGATAAGAGGATGGTTTGATCTAGTGTTTTTGCAAGCCTATATCTCAATGAAGTCCCAGGGTACCTAGTTTAACAAAGTAATGGACCTAGGGTTGGATCTAGTGGACTATGGAGATGTTGAGGTGCCTAGTCCTCATTCCATATTTAGATCATGGGAGGAGCTTCTAAAGTTGTGACAAAGCACCAAAACATTCACAGAGGATGTGTCCAAGCACGCGATGTTTATGTGCCTTAGGGAAAGAGTACTAGATGGAGAAAGGAGAGAGGGTGGGGGGTGTTAGTTATGTTAGTGCTTACTTGAGGAGGTTAGTAGATCTAGGAAAATATTTTCAAGAGCTCTGGAAAGGACAAAGGAACAATTCAAAATGGGATTTTTGGACTCATCTTTGTCAAGCACCATTAAATATGAGTCTGTATTCTCTTTGCATGAAGACAAATATACAACTTTTCACCGAGTTGCTAGTAATTCTCATAGTTAGAAGACCCTTATCCCTATGATTGAAGTCTTGTAGCAATATGTAATGAGAAACCCTTTGAGGAAGATACAGAAGAAAAAATGCATTAGGGTTAAGTCGAAGAAGGTAAAAATGATAGTTGGTAGTGATATAGGCCTACAAAAAGTTGAGGGTCTAATGAAATTGATGATAGTTGGTTGTTTCATGTGAAAGGAAGTGAAAGGGGTCTCACTAAAAAAATGGTTGGAAATGGGTTAGAGAAAGGAAATAGCTTACATCCCTACCTTCAAAGTGTTGGTAAAAGGTTGGATCTACTTTGAGTTAAGGAGAAAAAAGGATGTTAGGGAAATATTAATCCTAGAGTGGCTATAGGGTCTTTCATGACTAATTTTAAAGTGGTGGAAACCCATTTTTTACCCTAACAAAGAACCAATGCACATACAACAAATTTTGGTCCCATAGTTAGTATTTCCTCTAGAATTTTGGTGTAAATAGATGCTTCAATCCAATGGAAACACCTTACGAAGGTTCATAGCTCTGGAAGAGGCTTTCTAGGGTAAAATGGATCAGTGGGTTGCAAGGATCTTGATCAAATTAGATCTATGGGAAGGCTTACCAGTTGAGATTGGCATTAAATGGGGATCTTGGTCACATGCAAAAAAATTGGTTTATTGGAAGCCACCCTTTCATTGTGTGGTTGTCATGAAATTGGGAATTCATGGAGAGAGTGCAAAATCCCTCTAAAATGATGGCAATATATGAAGAAAACCTAGTTTATAAAAGAACTGAATCCAAATCATTGTAAAGTCTTGAAAGAAGGTGATATGGAGGATGTGGCGAGTTGGGAGACCTCTTGTTATAACCCTAAATTGCACCACACATGCTTACCTGGCATTAGGCCAACTCATATCCTTTCTTTGCCGAAAAAACTGTTGAAAAACTCTTTGAAAATCCTCTTGTGTAAAGGCCCACGCGCCCTAACCCATTACTGCACGCGTGTACAGGCTGGTTGACCCAAAACAACCCGCGTGTACCGACAAAAGCATGAAAAAAAGAAAGTTGTCGACGGAACAAAAAGTTATGGGTGAGTTAACTGAAACTCTTGGCCATGCATGACCGAGGGTTCGTCCAAATACCTAGCTCCTTCTAGCCTATAAAAGAACGGGTAGGGGTACCATTTGGAGAGAGGAAGAATATAACAAAGAAACTCTGCCCATTTACGTATTCCATTGTCCCAACCCTTTAGCCTTTCCTAATGCCAAAGGAGATTTAAAGCAAAGTAGTTGAAGGACAGAAGAAGAGGAGCCCAAGATCAGGTTCAAGGAGCAGTGGTCGTTCTCAACTTTTGTAAGTTGACTCATTTTAAGTAATAAAGAGAATGTTTTTCCCATCCCAAATCATGAACCTTTTATGGTTTGATTAGTTTAGGTTTGATTTCTAACCCATGAGTATATAAGTAGTATGCATGCATAGTTGTTGTTCATCTTGAATGCAAGTCATCTTTGGAAGGAGTAGTGCGAACAAGTAATCAAGCACAATGGAGGATCGACATCAAACGTCGGTAATGAGGTAGGTTGATCTTTCCATGCATTTACTAAGAAAATGAGATTTAAATCTAGGGATGAAGGTACAAAGTGATTTCTATTCGGTCATATCTACATGCAAAGTCTGAACTCTATTTGCTAGTATGTAGGGTGTTTTTCCCCAACAACAGAATTGGCGACCGTACTGGGGATTAACTCTTTAGGGTTCCTGGAATTTTATTTAGTTTTTGGGTAGTTTAAAGACTAGTTTTTCTTGCCTAGCTTTTTTTTTCGTTTTTGTAAAGTCTGAGCTAGCAGGGAGTTTGGTTTTCCATACCATCTTTCCCTAAATTTTTCTTGACTGTGTTTTTCAGGACCCACAGAGGTACACGCAACCTGCACAAGGCCTGCACGCATGTACTCACGCCCTATCCTCTTACAGCCCACGTGTGAACGCTAGTTGTAGAGGTAGAAGTAGCGTGTAGGAGTTCAGAGAACCTCAGAGGTAGTCCTCATCTTCCCTGTCATAATCACATATTCTCAGGGGGTTTTCTGGAATTTTGTTTGAGTATTGTTTGCTAACAGTCCTATCTCAGATTGTTTTTGCCTTATTATTTTTTCCTTGCATTATTTGTTTTTCTGTTAGAAAGAGTATCAAAGCCTTCAAGGGATCCTGGTTATCAATTTCAATGGCCTCTTCCTGGTTTGGTCTGTCTGGTTTCATTTTTTCTTAGAGTTTAGATATACACACAGCCTGTACAAGGTCAGCCCGTGTGTACACACCCTCTGTCTCTGTTCAAGGCGCATTCGCACGCGTGTTGTTTGAGTAACAATTGCGTGTTTGTACAGGCTTATTTTTGTTAAGGGTGAGGCAATCATCCTCTCCTTTGATAAGAAGTATTCCTCTCAAGTGTTTGAATCTCTGTTTAAATAGTCAGTAGCTTAGGATTATTTTTACCCTTAGCTTGTTTTTCTCATTTAAAGCGTTGTCAGAAAAATAAATTATTTTTTTATAGTTTTTAGACAAGTTTGAGAGTCATTGTGTTTACAATTGCTATGGTGTGATTTTTTAATCTGATTCTTTGCGATCTGCGCTTTAAGACATAATCGTTTTTCTTGGTTTTTTGCTTGTCGTTGTTTTCCCTTTCTTGCTTTACTAGCACTTAAATAAAAAAAATCTCTTTTCATTTTCTTCTTTGGTTGAAGAATGTGTTTCTTCATCATTAGCTAAGGAAAAGTATTTTATTTCATAAGTTTTTGCAGTTCACTTAGATCATAAATAGCTCATAGTCGAGTGAAATTCCTTTGAGTTTGCTGTCCAAAATCTTAGAAAAGTTAAAAAATCTTTATTTTGAAAAGTTGTTGAAAATTTGCATTCAGTAAAAGTTTTGTTTCCAGATTTTTTATTCATTTTTTGCTTTCGTCTTTTACACATCATCAGTTTCACCCTCATACCCCTTGATGTAAGACAAAGCCATAAAAGTAATGCTAAATTTAAAATCTACTAGACTTTTATGTTTGTAGGGTTCACAAACTAGTTCAGGACTAGGGACTTGGATTAGGTTGGAGAGGAAACTCTTCAAGGCCATTTAAAATCAAACATTGGCGTCTAAGATAGGGAGTGTCTAAGTCCAGTTTTGTGTAAGTTATCCAGGACCCCCCTCTAACACAGGGAATAAACACGAGGTCGCGTGCGGAAAGGTAGCGGAGATAACCCCTCCAAAGCCAGACCAATCGTAGTGGAGAACACATATAAAGGGCTTGTTTTGGGATTCCATCATTTGCATTTTCCATGGGGCTTCGTGGGTCTCGAATCCGTTTGAGGTCCTCAGTTGTCTTCCGGACCATTTTCTCTCGATACCCTTGATAGGTTTCAGGCTCAATACCCTGCTCATTGTGGTCTACCCGACTTTCGACTATACCCGCCTAGTGACTGTTCGCGTACTAGCAAGCTAGTTTCCAATCTTTGTTAGGGACATACACAGGTGACTGCGGGGGTATACCATGGTACCTAGGATAGACATCGGGCCACGCTTTGCAAAGTATACCCGGAGGGTGCTTCCGTGTTTGAGTTTCACTTGCACCAGTAAGTTGCTCTAATGTTGGTTGTTATAACTGTTCTTCCAATTAATTTAGTGTTTGCTTGTCTTATCTTCTAGGGACTTTTTTCTTAGTGTGTGTTACTTTTGAGCGTTTAGAATACCTTAGAGTGTATTGGATCTTCTCACACAGTGGAGGATCCCGAGCTCCACTGGTCACGAAGGCTTCTTGGCCTGCCGCCGATTACACTGGAGCCACCCCCGCCACCATTAAGGCGGAAGCTAGACCAACAAGGGTCTTTTGAAGTGACCGGGTTACAAACCATTGTGCCCAAACAACCCTTGGAGGAATCAATCGTTTTGGACCTTGAAGCAACCGCTCTTGGCTATGTTGAAACCTCAACCACTAATCTCTTGGCACCTTTTATTGTACCAATTCAATTTCACGAGTGCCAGACAATGTCGCACACAACAATGGAAACAAATGTTGTTACTTCTTCTGGGAATTCTTTAGTTCCCACCACGGTTGTCACCACTGAAGAGTCATCTCCTAACCTACCGTCGTCGGTTTGAGCCACCGTGGTCTCGACCGCAACTATTTCGCACAGTGGTCTGAACCCGTCTTTGGCAGCAGCCACAACCCCTTTCACACCTAGTGCGACAAGCACTCCGTTCTCATATGGTATGCCTAGTTTGGGTACAAGTCATGTACTTTCCTACTCCACCTTACATAATTTGGGTCTGGGGGCAGGGAGCTCTAGCGCTCCTTTGTAAGGTCACATGGGTGGCACTCCTGTCCCTTTTAACACTTTTCCTTACACAGGAGGTCATATCCCTCCTTCGTCCCCTTCACTCAATGGTTCACATCAACAATCCACCGAGCAACCTACACACAATAGTTTATTTGGATCAGGGAGTCAAGGACCACCTTCGCATAGTATGATGGTAGGTTCGACATCGTTTTCTTGGAATGGAACATTTGGTAACAACACCTTCTCGTCAGCCACTTTCCCGACTGGGGGCAACCCCATGTTTGGACAATCTACTCCTGTGCAGAGTACTATTCCTGCACAAGGAAAAAACCTAGCAGGACCTTGGAATTTAGGGCAAGGATCCATTCTCTCCTCTGCAATGTCGATCTAGAGTAATTCTTTCCACAATCAATGGAACCCTGGACAAACTACTATGCCTATCACCATGGGACCCGCATGGGGTAATCCTTCCCAAAGTCCTTCGAATACAATGCATGCCCAACAATCCATGTCCTATTTGGGAAATTAGTCAATGATGTCTCCACAGATGCAAAATCCTTACGCTGGTCAGGGCCATGGTTTCTACTAGAATCCGGGCCAGCAGCCAAACTTTTCCTGGCAACCTGGTGCCAGTCAAACTCTAGGACCCTTTTTCCCAGGTTATCAGCAGCAACCCAAACTACCATTCCTGACAACTTTACACTTGTCAGATTTGACAAGGTTGTTGAATGACCCTATTTGTCATGATCCGCATTGGCCTCCTATGCCGACAAAGTTTTCTTTGGACATTCCAAAGTTCGAAGCCAAGCCTAATGAAGATCCAAGAGATCATGTGACTACCTTTCATCTTTGGTGCTCATCTAACTCATTGAAGGATGACTCCATACAATTGCAATTGTTTCAAGGTACTCTCATTGGGAGTGTTGCGAAATGGTACATTGAGCTCGATCACTCAAGATACTCTTCTTTTGGCGAACTGGCAATGACTTTCCTTAACCATTTCCAGTTACCTGTGAGATACGATGCTAGCACAGAGGTCACTTTTATAGACAACACTAATATAAAAAAACACTACAAACAAACACATGGGATGATAATTAGCTTCCTAGTCCATGCAAAGGAGCAATGCCACAAATCATTATCTTTCGATATGAGTTACCTTCATAGATTGCGTTGGAGGAAAAGACAGCTTGGAAAAGTCACCAATGCGGAGAAGTAGAAGTCAGCAGGTGAGGCCATATTGTTGGCCACTTTCCACGTCATTTCATAATTTGGCATCACTGATAGGTCACTTCGATAGTCTGCAGCACCACAATCTATCTGCTGCACGTCTTACCTTTTCTGGTATTAGAGGTTGCTTGGGTTGTCCTACTGAAGAAAAAGTTAACGTGACTGCATTTTCATGGATCTCCAAGCTTGCTGTACTCGTTGCGTCCAAGAAAAATAAGAGGCAGGGAATTAAACAAAACGATGGGAATCCTTTTCATAACGCTGACAGTGCCATCTGCCACATTCCGATCGATTAATAGAAACAATTATCCTCTTAACCCGTAGACCCAACGAGGCATGTTCCCAGAACGGAGATATCGAAAAAGTACAAATAATAGAAGTCGTTCATCCATTTATTCATTTGTTGGCCACTCCTATCAATAATAGCAGTGACCTATATATGGGTTGCGTTGATTGAAGACGGCAGAAGCAAAAATTTACCAAGAATATAGACAGACATAGACACCCATCAGATCAGATCACCTTTTTAATGAGAGGCGCCGACCGACCTCTTTTCTGGTAGAATTTCATCATGAATCTCGCGACGAAATTCGAAACCTACCATTTTACAACAACTGTAACCTGCAGTCCAAGAATATTATGTCATCTTTCAATCAATTTCTACGGTTAAATTGATAAAATTACGGTTTGAAATTTCAACAACAATTTCGATTTACAGGACGGTTCTCCCGTGCACATTATTTTTTCCAATTTTGGCAAAAATTTAAGATGAAGAATTAAAATTCTTTGCATTGCAATCGTCGGAGGGTGGTTCATGTCATGCACTCGTTTTTAAGCTACACTTAAATTGATCTGTGATATTGGAAGCAGATAATAATAAACGATAAACAACCATATATATATATATATATATATATATATATATATATTCAAAGTTAATATTTTAAAATTTTATTATTTATTTATTTTTATAATATATTAAATATTAATTATTAGAATTAGAGTATGTAGGTTTTCATAGTTCTTAGTATTGTTGACTTTTATATTTCTAGATTTAATAGTATTGTTGATGGTTATATTTCTAGATTTAAAATTTTGTAAGGAGATTTTAAAAACCACTGATTTTTCAAAAGCCACTTTAAACCTTACTTTTCAAACTATATATATATGAGGGTGGGGTGAAGGGAATAATAGAGAAAACATATTATGATGGTGGGAGTGAGAGGAATAATAGAGAAACCATAATATGTTTTCTCTATATAAAGGTGGGGGTGGGGGAATAATAGAGAAAATGATTTTTTTAATTATATATATTAATAATCATGTTTTCTTATAATATTTTAAACATTAATTATTCAATGCTAATTCTCTTTCATTTCATTTAATTATAGGACGTTATATAAAATCTCTTCCTCTCCCCCCACAGTTTAACAGAATGTTGTATTTGGATGCTCAATTGGGCTTAGCTTAGGTGGTTGAGAGAAGGAGAGTATAACATAATGTTGTATTTGGATGGTCAATTGGGCTTAGCTTAGGTGGTTGAGAGAAGGAGTGTTATCCTCTTGACCTAAACAATTCCTCAAAGTGACATACTCAACTCTTAATGAGTAGATTATTGTATAGGAGAAATGTTTTATTTAGAACTTATATAGGGTAGCATTTAATATTAAAAGTAGTTAAATAATTATTTATAGAAACTAAATCTATTTTTGTAAGTTAGCTATTTATATGTGATTAAAATGATAGGATAAGACGATGGTTTGATCTAGTGTTTTTGCAAGCATGTATCTCAATGAAGTCTCAGGGTACCTAGTTTAACAAAGTAATGGACCTAGGGTTGGATCTAGTGGACTATGGAGAGGTTGAGGTGCCTAGTCCTCATTCCATATTTAGATCGTGGGAGGAGCTTCTAAAGTTGTGACAAATCACCAAAACATTCACAGAGGATGTGTCCAAGCACGCGATGTTTATGTGCCGTAGGGAAAGAGTACTAGACGGAGAAAGGAGAGAGGGTGGGGGGTGTTAGTTTCGTTAGTGCTTACTTGAGGAGGTTAGTAGATCTAGGAAAATATTTTCAAGAGCTCTGGAAAGGACAAAGGAACAATTCAAAATGGGATTTTTGGACTCATCTTTGCCAAGCACCATTAAATATGAGTCTGTATTCTCTTTGCATGAAGACAAATATACAACTTTTCACTGGGTTGCTAGTAATTCTCATAGTTAGAAGACCCCTATCCCTATGATTGAAGTCTGGCAGCAATGTGTGATGAGAAACCCTTTGAGGAAGATACAAAAGCAAAAATGCATTAGGGTTAAGTCGAAGAAGGTAAAAATGATAGTTGGTTGTGATATAGGCCTACAAAAAGTTGAGGGTCTAATGAAATTGGCGATAGTTGGTTGTTTCATGTGAAAGGAAGTGAAAGGGGTCTCACTAAAAAAATGGTTGGAAATGGGTTAGAGAAAGGAAATAGCTTATATCCCTACCTTCAAAGTGTTGGTAAAAGGTTGGATCTACTTCGAGTTAAGGAGCAAAAAGAATGTTAGGGAAATATTAATCCTAGACTAGCTATAGGGTCTTTCATGACTAATTTTAAAGTGGTGGAAACCCATTTTTGACCCTAACAAAGAACCAATGCACATACAACAAATTTTGGTCTCATAGTTAGTATTTCCTCTAGAATTTTGGGGTAAATAGATGCATGAATCCAATGGAAACACCTTACGAAGGTTCATAGCTCCGGAAGAGGCTTTCTAGGGTAAAATGGATCAGTGGGTTGCAAGGATCTTGATCAAATTAGATCTACGGGAAGGCTTACCAGTTGAGATTGGCATTGAATGGGGATCTTGGTCACATGCAAAAAAATTGGATTATTGCAAGCCACCCTTTCATTGTGTGGTTGTCGTGAAATTGGGAATTCATGGAGAGAGTGCAAAATCCCTCTAAAATGATGGCAATATATGAAGAAAACCTAGGTTATAAAAGAACTGAATCCAAATCATTGTAAAGTCTTGAAAGAAGATGATATGGAGGATGTGGCGAGCTGGGAGACCTCTAAAGAAGCTCATGTTTCTTTAGGATCAAGGACATAGCCTATGATTTCTCCATGACACTTTTCTCCCAAGAAAAAGGATTCCAAGCCTCAGAATAATTCATTCTCGCATATTCAAGGTATGGTATCTTGCATTTCAGACCTTAAGCTTCAATCTAAAAATCATGGGTTTTATTTATCTCCAAAAATCCTTGGACTAGAGGAAGCCAATGGTAAAGGGATCTTAGTTTCTAAATCCTTAAGAGTTATACTTTTTCATTAGAAGACTTGTTCATTCCTTGGACTATGTAGAGCCAATGGATTCAGGTGATGTGGTTCCCATACCAAGAGAGCTTTCTTCGAAGGAATATAGAGAGAAGCCTCAAAATCCTTTCCTATAATCTTGCTATGAGGTACAACCTAGAAAATCAAGGCCCTTGGATGAAAAAGAGGAAATAGAGGGAGGTTTATCCGTAGATGTAGGTCAACTCAGTTCCATGGGTAAAAATAATGTATTTCAATAAAAAAAAATCAAGGCTTCGAAGCAGCTAAAGGAAGGGAAAAAATTACCTATTGGTGGAGTCCTCGCAACAGGGAAGACAGAAAAGAAAGTCATTTAATGATCATTATCTCTTTGAATGTGAGAGGGGAGAAAGACGCCCTTAAGAAGAAATCCATAAAAATAGTATTCACTATATATAAACCTGAGGTAGTAATGCTCCAAGAAACCATGTGTTCAGATTAAAAGGGCATTGAGACCTTTCCTTCTATCCTAAAGGGATGGAATTTCTAATCTATAGATACCAAAGTTTTGTTTGGGGGTATTGTGTTTGGATGGAATGCTAGTATTGGTTCCTTCTCTACTCATATCTTGAATGTGGGCATTATAGTAGAATGTAGATCCAAGTTTTTAGGAAGCGTCTACAAGATGGTTAAACTTCATGAACCTATGAGAATAGAAATCCTTACTATTTGGAATGTGTTATATTTTTTTCATGGTTATATTGCATGTGTTATATTATTTACATGGATATCCCCATGAACTATTTGTAGTTATAGGTGCGTCGGCTTAGCCCCCCCCTCCCCATCGAGTGTTTGGGGGAATGAGCCCCTATTCAAGTTTTGAAGGTTATTTTTGGTCCTCTTTTTGGCCTATTTTGGGTTGTTCAACCCATTGTAATCTAATTCAGGTTAAGGAATTAGTGTTGTAATCTAATCTAGCTGAACAAATTAGGGTTTGGATGTTGTGAAATACCTATATATTGTATTATGAATGATGAAAGTTAATATAATGAAGAGATAAATATGAGGCTCTAATTTTTGTTGGTTTTCTCTGATAAGGGTTTCCAAGGGTAAATATTTGTGTACTACGTGTATGTCATTATTGTTCTTTCTATTTCGATTAAGAATCTGTATGCATTGTTTCACTACAAAGGTTTAAAAATTACATTTGGTATCAAAGTGAGATTATTGGCTTCAGGGATTTAAATCTATAGGTAGATATAAATATCCAAAAAGTATTCAAGGAAATTGTATAAATGTGGTAACACTGGGTATTATAAAAAGGACTGTAGATCTAAAGATGTTGATAAAAGGGAAGGAATTTGATGATGTTCCTTACATAGAGGGTAATACCTTCTTAGAGGAAGGATAGGATGTGTACTTGGATTCTAAAAACACACATTCATATCATGATGTATGGTTGATAGACTTTGGGTGCTTCTTTTCATCTAACTCCTCATGGGGAGTGGCTTTGGGTGCCTCCCTGAAGCCAATAATCTCATTTTGATACCAAATGTAATTTTTAAACCTTTGTAGTGAAACAATGCATACAGATTCTCAATCGAAATAGAAAGAACAATAATGACATACACGTAGTACACAAATATTTACCCTTGGAAACCCTTATCAAGGAAAACCAACAAACCTTAGAGCCTCATATTTATCTCTTCATTATATTAACTTTCATCATTCATAATACAATATATAGGTATTTCGTAGCATCCAAACCCTAATTTGTTCAGCTAGATTAGATTACAACACTAATTCCTTAACCTAAATTAGATTACAATGGGTTGAACAACCCAAAACATGCCAAAAAGAGGACCAAAAATAACCTTCAAAACTTGAATAGGGGCTCATTCCCCCAAACACTCGATGGGGGGGGGGGGCTAAACCGACGCACCTATAACTACAAATAGTTCATGGGGATATCCATGTAAATAATATAACACATGCAATATAACCATGAAAAAAATATAACACATTCCAAATAGTGACTACAAGGTGATGTTATCTACAAGGTGATGTTATCTTAGGAGATGACTTGACAGCCAAAATCACAAGATGTGAAAGAGGTAAGTTGTTTCTCAAGGATGGAAGGATTAGAACACTCCCTTTGGTTTTTCATATTCCATAGTTGGCTAGAAACTTGATATCCATAAGTAATATGAGTGATACAAGTGTAGAGACTATGTTTGAAAAGGAAACCTGCAAAATGGTTTGAGGAGAAATGGTTTTGATGAGGGGAGTTCGAAATGGATCTTTGTACAAGTTGTTATGAAGCATTATCATTGATGGATGAAACAGTTTATTGTTACTGAGGGTATAAATGAAGAAAAAAAAACCATTGTCTGTGAAGGAAAGACAATGCTATGTCATCAAAGACTGGGACATATTGGAGAGAAGGGTATTTGAGCATTGCATGGTGAAGGTATGGTTGAAGGTATGCATTATTGAACACAATATTTCAATTTCTTTGAACATTACATATATGGTAAAGAGAATTGAGTAATATTTCCATCTAGTTCTACAAGATTAAAGGGAAACTTAGAGTTGATACATAATGATGTGTTTGTACTTGTTCCTATCCCATCATTAGGTAAATATGTGTATTATGTTTCATTAATAGATGTTTTGGCAAGGAAAACATGGATTTATTTCCTCCAAGATAAATTTGATATCTTTGATAAATGTAAATAGTTTAAGGCTCTTTTGGAGAATTAGATAGAGAAGAAAATAAAGGTGTTGAGGATAGGTAATTATGGAGAGTTCTGTGGAAATGAATTTGAGGAATTATGTAATAATTGTGGGATGGAAAGGAAAAATACTACTCCATACACACCTCAATATAATGGGGTTGCAAAAAGAATGAATATGATTTTGATTGAAAAGGAAAGGAGCATTCTCAATGGTGTTGAGTTAGGACAAGAACTTTTGATAGAGGTAGAAGATATTGCATGTTACTTGGTAAATAAAGCACCCTCATAATGTTACTTGGTAAATAAAGCACCCTCATCAGTGTTGGTTGAAAAAAACCTACACGAGGCAGTTAATAGTAAGAAACCCTCTCTTAAACATCTCATAGTTTTTGGTTGTGATGATTATTTTCATGTTACAAAGGAAAATAAGAGTAACATGAATACTGAAGTTGAGAAATGTATCTTTATTGGTTATAAGTATGGTATAAGGGTTATAATATTTGGAACGTATTAACTAAGAATACTATCTACAATCGTGATGATTTTTTTAGAGAGGTTAAAGATGTATCCAAATGGGAACTACTGCCAAGGGAAAAATATATAGAGATAGTTTAAAGTTTGAGTTGAATGGTGAAGAATATGACTCAACAAAATAAGATGAACCTCATACTCTAGTTTTGAGGAGAACGGTTCAGGAAATGAGGAAACTGGAACGATATACTCCACCTAATTTTTGTTCTACCATTGTTTTATCTATTATTTATGATTATCATAGAACTATTAGGGATGAAATGGATTCATAGGATAGTAAACTATGGAAGAAGGAAATCATTGAATAAATGGCTTCCTTGGATAAGAATGAGGCTTGGGATCTAGTTGAGTTACCTAATGGAAGAAAATGTTATGTACCAATGCCTTGATAATGATAAAAAATAAATGAATAATAGTCCACTTTGAGGGGGAAACCTCCTTGTACAATATATTGAATGTACAAGATGATATGATATGATCTAAAGACTGGGTCTCCCTAGTATATATATAGGAAACAACGGGTACAATTATAATGAAAGGGTACAATGAAGGGTTCTAGTCTACATACAAATATAACACCAAAAATGTAATAATGCAATATATAGGGATTAATAAGGTGTTTTATACTAAACAAAAGAATGTTTCTAGGGATTAACATGTCCCTCCCCTTCAAACAAGTGTTATCCTCAACACTTGACTAATTGAGGGTTTTTTTGTATGAAGAAATCATCTACCCATGTCACCTCTTCCACTGGTGGGTTCTTCCATTTGACGAAGTACTCAGTAATTTCTTGATTTCATAGCTGGTTAATCCTTATTTCAAGGTTTGTTTTTAGTAATAGTATGGTTTTCCCTTCTTTGTTAATATCTGGTAAAATATTTTGTACTAGGATCTTTTCACCGATTACCTTCTTTAAGCAAGAAACATGGAAGAATTGATGTACACATGAAGATAGAGGAAACTCCAATTTGTAAGACATACTTCCAATCCTTTGTAACATATTATAGGGGACATAATATTTGGGTGTTAATTTATTTTACTTCTTTTGTTGCTTGAGGGATATCTATTTATATGGTTGTAGCTTCAAAAATACCCAATACCCCACTTCAAATTACCTTTCAATGAGATGTTGATCTTTTATTTTTGTTTCATCCTATTTTGTGCAATAACCAAGTTGTCCTTAAACAGTTTTAGAACTTGTTGTTGGCACCTTATGTGGTCCTCCATTTCCTGAACCTTTCTAATCCATTTCAAGGCTGATGTGATGGATGGAAAATGATATTCATAAAGTGAAAAAAATGCAGACATTTTTTTATGAAGTATGGAAGGATGTGTTGTACCACCATTCTACTAAGGGAAACCACTTGACCCATTGTGTTTTTCTATAAAAGGAAAATCAACAAAGATATCCTTCTAGACATTTATTCACAATCTCAACTTTCCCATCGTATTAAGGATGGTAAGATGAATTGTGAGCCAATTGAGTACCCAAACAAGAAAATAATTCAGTCAAAAAATTTCCAATGAGAATTGGATCTCTTTCACTTACAATAATATTGGGGACTCCATGTATCTTTTGAATTGTTTCCATGAATGTTGCAGCTATTGTACTTT
The DNA here is from genome assembly GCA_009831015.1 of Picea engelmannii. Classification (NCBI taxonomy): domain Eukaryota; kingdom Viridiplantae; phylum Streptophyta; class Pinopsida; order Pinales; family Pinaceae; genus Picea; species Picea engelmannii. The sequence goes on along the minus strand of ML799725.1, from coordinate 293,103 downwards.
ATTTAAAAGGATGAAAAAGAGAGAGAAAGTGGGCATACATTGTTAGTTGGTCCACTACTACCATGTTGACAATATTTCCTTTAGATTTGGGTAAAATTGTAATAAAATCCATTGAAACGTCTTCCCAATGTTGAATTAGTATAGCTAATGATTGTAGGAGACCTGAAATCTTGATTGTCTCTCCCTTATTCTCTTAAAACATGAGATTTTGAACATCAATTTTAAGACCTTCCCAGAAAAAATCCTTCTCGATCTCGTGGTAAGTTTTCAAGAACCTTGAATGTACTCCTATAATAAAAGTGTGCATTTTTAGAAGGACCTTCTGTTTGAGTTGGGAATTATTACATAAATATAGGCGATCATGATACCATAGAAAATCATTATTCCATACAAATTTATCTAATGCAATGGGGTCCTCTTGTAGTTGTTGAATGATCTTGCATACCTCTTGATATTGCTTCCATTGTAGCTTTTATTCTTCCACCTAATCAGATTGTGGAATAAAAATGGCACATAGTGAACCCTATATTTCTTCTTCTTTCCTTGAAAGTGCATCAGCCACAATATTATATTTTCCTTTCTTGTAGATAATTTCAATGTCATAACCTAGCATCTTCGTAACCCATTTTTGTTTATCTTTTGAAGATACTCATTTCTCCAAGAAGTACCTCAAACTATCATGATCTATTTTTAATTTGAAGTTTCTTCCTATTAGGTAAGTGTGTCATTTCTTAGCTACATGTAGTATGGCCAACATTTATTTTTCATAAATACATTTTAGTAAGTTTTTTTCATTTAAGTTGGCTTCTTTTAAAGGAAATTAGTCTTCCTTCTTGCATTAAAATTGTACCAAATCCATGGTCTGAGCCATGACACTCCATAATAAATATGTTTTTGAAATCTGGTGTGTCTGGGATAGGAGTTGTACACATAACCTCCTTAAGTTTTTCAAAATATTTGGTTTCTTCTTGAGTCCAAGAAGATGCTTCCTTCTTTAATAATGTTGTTATAGGTGCTGCTTTTTGACCATAGTTCTTGAAAATATTGTGGTAATAACCTATCAATCATAATAATCCTCTAAGTTTCTTCAAGGTTTTGGGAATTGTCCATTCCCTCTTAGATATAATTTTGTTAGGGTCCACTTTTACTCCTTCAGGAGATACAATAAGACCCAAATATTCCTAAACCCCAAAGGCACACTTGGAAAGATTTTCATAAAAAAAATTCTCTTCCAAAAGTTGTAATACTTTTTTAACATGTTGTACATGCTATTACCAAGATTTGATGTAGATTAGTATGTCATCAAAAAATACTAACAAAAAATTTATAATGAAGGGTTTGAAAATAGAATTCATCAATATTTGAAATGTTGAAGGTGCACTAGTAAGCCCAAGTGGCATAACCAAAAACTCATAATGACCTTTGTTTGTTCTAAATGATATTTTGGGAATGTATTAGTACCTCATTCTCATTTGATGATATCATGAACAAAGATATAACTTAGTAAAGAAAATTGCTCCATGAAATTAATATAATAATTCATCAATGACAAGAATATGAAACTTATCTTTGATGGTCATTTTGTTGAACTATTTATAATATGGACACATATGCCACAAACCATCCTTCTTCGTATCCATCACTATTGGTGAAGAGAAATAAATTTGTCTAGGTTGAATGATGTCTGCCTCTAACATTTTGTGTATCATATGCTCAATCACACTCTTCTATGCATATGGATACTTGTAAGGCCTAATGTTATGTGGTATACTTCCTGGTTGCAAATGAATAGCATGTTCATGATATCGATATGGTTAAAGACCCTTAGGCATCTCTCCAAATACCTTGGAATGGTTGTTGATAACTATTTAAATATCCACTAGAGTAGAGGATATAGATCTTTAAACATCTAGTGAGCATAATTGGGGAATTACATTATGGTGTCCCTTTTTGAGTAATTTTTTCATGCTATTAGATATTATCACCTTGGAGGGTTTCCTTTGGATACCTCTAAGCTTAGTTTCCTTTCCTTCCCTTGTCAGGAAAATCTCATGAAAAGAACTTGAAAATCAAGGGTCATTGTTCCCAGTGATTGTAACCAATGGAGCCCTAATACAACATTAACACTACCCATTTGGATGGAAACCATGGGACTCTCTAATAAATAAACCCTCATATTAAGCTTAATACTATGGCACTTTTGAGAATACTTTATGGTACCTCCATCAATAATCATTACTTGAAAATTTGGTGATGTAAATACAAAGCAATTGATATCTTTCACCAATTTGTAGTTGATAAAGTTATGGGTACTACTAGAATCAATCAACACTATTAAATTTTTCTTGTTGATGTATCCTTGTATCTTTAGGGTTTGTGGAGTACTGATTCCGGCCAATACATGACAATATATCATTGGAGTAGTCTCTTCTAGATATAGATATTGTGATGGTTCCAATTATTGATCTTCTTCCTCTTCACAGTCTATGTAGAATAATTTATTCTCACTGCATTTATTCCCCTTACTGTATTTTCTATCAAAATTGAAACATAGTCCCTTTGATAGTTTTTCATTCATTTTATGTGTCAACCTTGTAGGTTGAACGAGCTTAGGAGAGAGAACATAGTCCTCTCTATAGTTTTTTCTAGTATCCATATATTTGTTTTCCACTTTCCTTCTCATAGTGAAAGCTTGATCTAAGGATTTAGGTTCAAAGAGATGCACCTCATGATGAATGTTATCCTTTAAAGTTCCCATAAAGAGATCTAACAAATTATCCTTAGGAATGTTCTTTACCTTGAGACTGAGCTTTTGGAATTATTGAATGTTCTTTGTAATTGGACCTTTTTGCCGAAGATTTATCAATTGGATAAATAATGTATTTCTCTTAATATCCCCATAATGTGATATCAATTCATCCTTAAAAATGGATCAAGAGAGAATATAATTCTTTTTTCTTTCAAAAATCCATTCATAGAAAACAAATCGATCATTTTTTTAATACAAGGATGCAATAGGTACCTTTTGTAAGCTTGGCACTTGGTGTAGATCAAAGCATTTATCCACCTATAATATCTATGTTATACGGTCTTTACCATCAAACTTCCTCATATCGATATTTGGAATGAATTAGTTCCTTGGTGCTACATTGAAATCTCAATGATTTGGATCTTGAAATGATGAATAATCATGATTTTGGAGCTCAATATTTATTTCCTCCACATTTACTTGATTTCCTTCTGTCATGATATATCTCCTTGAGAAAATATCTCATCTACAGTATGCAACAAGATGGTTGACATGGAATTTTGCAGTTCTTCCATATTGTTATCCATCAATATTTCCACTTCCTTTTTAAATTTTTCTTAGGAATTTGAGAAATCAACATGTTTCAGTATACTACCACTCTTTTCTTCAACTTGGTTCTTAAATTGGGATAGTCTATTTTCAAAGTATTCATTTTCTTTAGATGTCATGTGTGAGCTCTTTGGAGGCTTACTAGGAGTAGCAATTCTTGAAGGACATATTTCATTGGATAAAATAATAATGCTCATATTTATCCTCTTTATCGAAAATTATGGATTGCCAAAAAAAAATCTTCCAATAAAAATGTATGCCAATTGTAGGTTATGTACTTTTAAAACCCTAATTTGGAGACTTTCTAGATGGTTGACTTTGTCTTGATATATCTCTAAAATATGAACCCTTTTGAGTCTAAAATTTCATCCTATAGTGCTCTGATATGATTTCTTAAACTCTTGAAAATTTTACAATCTGCACCTTTATTAATAAAAATTTATACCAATAGTACCAAAATGACTTGTTTAAAATTGATTTCAATATTAGTAAAAAATAAAAATTCCACAAGATATATATCATAAATTATAATGATTCAAAATTTGAAAATACAAGTGATTCACTATGTCTCCTCAATATTCTAAAAATTTCATAGTTTGAAACTTCACTGAAAACATTTTATAGTGAAAATAAAAAAATCACTCATTTGAGACTAATTTTAGGACTAGTCACAAACCCTAACTTCCACAAATGATATCTCAAAAACTATATAGAAACATAACTTAAAAATTTTACCACTTGTTATTCACTATCTTTACTCAATATTCTCAAAATTTTGTAGTCTGAAACGTCCCACAAAAATGATAAAGTGAAAATTCCAAGATGACTTGCTGGAGGTAGAAAAACACTAGGATTGATGCAATGATACCAAATGTTATGTACCAATGCCTTGATAATTATAAAAAATAAAAAAATATTAGTCCACTTCAAGGGGGGAACCTCCCGTTATAATATATTCAATGTACATGATGACATGAGATGATTATGAGATTAGGTGTGCATGTGACAAAGGGTACAATTATAATAAAAGGGTACAATGAAGAGTTCTAGCCAACATACAAATATAACACTAGAAATGTAATAATTCAATATCTAGGGGTTCATAAGAGGTTTTATGCCTAACATGGGGATTTTTCTAGGACTTAAATGAAAACTTGTTGGTGCTAAATGGGTGTTTAAGAAGATGTTGAATGCAAGAGGTAAAGTGGAAAAATGCAAATCTCTCTTAGTAGCAAAGGGATATTCCTAGGTATAGGGAATTGATTTTGGTGAAATATTTTTTATGTTGCTAAATTAACTTCTATTAGATTTCATTTGTCTATTATTGCTTCTTTTGATATTTAAGTAGAGAACATGGAGGTGAAGATAACATTCCTACATGGAAATTTGAAGAATATGTCTACATGAATAGCCAAAACATTTTGTAGTGAGGAGAAAGAAAGAGTTGGATTCGAGGATGAAAAAGTCCCGAAGTGGATTAAAACAATCTCCAAGAATGTGGTATCAAAAGTTTTATACTTATATATTGGAACTTGATTTCTCAATAGGCAAATTTGATCACTATGTGCATTGAAAGATAGTTGGAGATCATTTTATTTATGTGGTCTTGTATGTTAATGACACGTTGTTGATTGGAAACACCAAGGAAATAATCAAGGATGTCAAAACCCATTTGTCTTCTGAAATGGATATGGAATATCTTGGTGCTGCACATTTTATTATGGGCATGGAAATTAAAAGAGATTGGGAAAATAGGAAACTTTGGTTGAACCAGAGGAAATATGTTGAGACAATATTGAATAGGTTTAATATGCAAGAATGTAAATCGGTCTAGATCCCTATTCCTACAAATGAAAAGTTGTATGCATATCAATGTCCCAAGATATGGGAAGATGAAGTAGAAAAGTCGTGTGTTCCCTACGTTAATGTTGTTAGAAGTTTGATGTATGCAATGGTTTATAATAGAATATAAATCACCCATGTCGTGGGATTTTTGAGCAGGTATATGTCAAAACTAAGGAATGAGCATTGGACAATTGTAAAGAGGGTTTTCGAGTATTTTTATGGCACCAAATATCATGCAATATGCTACCAAGGAAGACCTGGACTAGATAGAGTGTTATATGTACATGGCTTTGTTGACACAGATTGGGTTAGAGATTTGGATCACAAAATATATATAACTAGTTATATGTTTAGCCTATTTGGAGGAGAAATAAGTTGGATCAGAAAGAGATAGGTTGTAGTTCCACTCTCAACCATAGAAGCTAAATACATGTCAGTCACTAATGCAAGTAAGAAAACTATATGGTCACAGAGATTTTGTTCAATTATTGAGTTTGTACAACAATTTGGTAGGCTACATTGTGATAGTTAGAGTGCAATATTTCTAGCAAAGAACCCTACTTATCATTCTAAAATGAAGTGTATTGATGTTTGGTACCACTTTATGAGTGACATGGTTGAAGACCAAAAGGTGTTGATGGTGAAGGTAGATACTTTGAAGAATTTTGCAGACTTATTGATGATTTGTTTTAGTACTAATAAGTTCTCTTGGTGTAGAGAAGCAATAGGAATTGCTACCCTGAATTGTGAATTCCACCCTCCCTTGTTTGCAAAGAAAAAAACAAATGGGAGAATGTGTTATATTTTTTACATGGTTATATTCCATGTGTTATATTGCACGCATTGTATTTTGTGTGTTATATTATTTGCATGGATATCCCCTTGCATTGTGCATACATGTATTGGGGATCAATTCGACCCCCCTTATCTAGGGTTTGGGGGCAGGAGCCTCCAACCAAAACTTTTGGGCTATTTTTGGTCCACTTTTTGGCTTGTTTTGGGTTTTTTTATCCATTGTAATCCAATTCAAGTTAAGGAATTAGGGTTGTAATCTAATCAAGGTTAACATATTAGGTATTTGGATGTTGCAAAATACCTATATATTGTAGTGTGAACAATGGAGTTAATATAATGAATAAGATATAGGTGCATATTTAAGGCTTGTTGGTTTTCCTAGTTAAGGGTTTCAAAGGTAAACCTATATGTATTGTGTGTGTTGGTATTTTTATGTCTATAATTTACTACTAAGGATTCTTTATGGGTTATTTTGATCCTACCTTACTATCATAGATTGACCCTGTTCAGATTTATTAAGCTCCCAACAAAATCCCTCTAAAACTATCGGCCCCTCTAGTAGACCAGAAGGCAACACAACATACATAGTGTATTGTGCAGTCTCACCTGAGATAGCTCTATGGGTGGCTGAAATACATGGGTGTTTGCAACCTGGGAATGAGTGGAGTTATGAAGTTGTATCTTGTAATATTTATTTATCCAGTCTAACATCTGCTTATAACAATTATTCTATTCATGCATGTGAAATACCATATCTAACTAGTTAATTCATTCATTTAGCATTCACCATTTAAAAACAATAAAGACACATTCATTCACATAACACAGGTTTTAGCAAGGTTCACTCCCTCCTGGGCTATGTCCACAAAGATTTGGCTCTCTAGATCTTTATTATGGTTCAGAAATAGGTCGTGTTGCACATGTTACAATCTTATATCTTACACTCTCCAATCGGCTCCTCGATCCCTGTGAGGCTGACTAGATCACACCAGGCTCATCAGCCTGTGATCTAACCCTCGGGATCGAGTCGCTCCTAGATTCCCTATCTCACCATCTTACCGACTCATACAGTTCTTACAACCCTCTCTTCCTCGGTTGGCTCATCTCTCTCCTTTTCTTCCTCTAATTACTACCTATTTATATTCTTGGCTCATCAACCATTACAATTCATTACAAAAAGCCTAACCCTAGCGTCGTTAGGTCTTCCTTACATGTGCACCTTGCCTGCTTCCCTTACACGTGCTAATTTTCCTTCCATCTATCATTTTCTCCTTTCATGCTTCTCTTCCTAAACACATCATTTTCTCCTGACTAGGTCTGCATCCAACAGGCCCCTGACACTGACATGTGGAAACCACCTAAACTTTGTGCGCTTATTCAACAGCTCTTGCGAGAGTCTAGAACTTGTCCGTGAGTTCTTTTTCTTGTGTTTGAGCCTGCGTGGTCTTTTCTCTGTGTGTGTCCAACACTTACACTATAATCTCCTTGTTGATCATCTCTGCACACCCTGCCTAAATTTTTTCAATGTTATTCTTTGCCTCTTCTACTTGTGCAATGAAATTTGTTGCTAGCTCTTGGAGAGGTTCCATTTGAGCTTGTCGATACTTCTTCTATGTCTATGTGGCTATGATTTCTTCTTGTAGTTTCTTCATATCTTGTAGTCCTTTGAGGCACTTAGTGCTCTGCATCGTCTTCTACCTCTTCTTGAGGTCCTGAATAGTTGCTCTTATCTTATCCTCTTCCTGGTCCCACTACTAGACCTATTGATCCTCCTCCATCTTTGTCCATAGTTGTGTTTCTTTATCAAACAAGTCAACAACTGCGTTGACTTGTCATTCCATTTCCTCCCTCTACCCTGTTGCTTCCTGCTTTCTTTTCCCTTTTACCTCCAGGGGAGTGATAGGGATGAGTTGTTCCCGAAGGTTCTCGATATCCTACCTGTATTAATCAATTTTTTGCACAATTTGATCAATTTTATGTCTCGTCGTGGGCTCTGTTGTTTGCGCCCTCTTTGGAATAATGTCATAGGCTACAACAAATCCTTTCTCGAGCCTATCCACATGATATTTATTGTCTTTGGTATTGAGCTTGACCTGCTTGAGAACCAACTCCAACTCTTCTTTGTTGTCCTTCACCTGTTGTAGTTATATTGCGTCTATGCATGCCCACAATTGTACCTCTTGCATGACATTGACTTGCATTTTATATAACGCCTTGGTTTTTATCTGCCCCATTACCAACTGTATTTGTGCCAGATCTTTAAATAGTGTTTGGCTTACAATTTCATCCATGTGCAGCATACTGGGTGTAATGTGAAAATTTGAGCTCACTTGTGTTATCATATGGATCATATCCTACTCGCTCGACACAACCTTGGCTCATGTCTGTGATGTTGCGGGGACTGAATCTATTCCTTTTCCTTGCCTCTGCATTTCTCTTATATTCTCTAGGAGATGCCTCATGTCAACCATCTCTTCCTGGATCCCATCCCTTTGGCATTGGGCTTCTTCAAAATCCTTTGGTGTTCGGTCCTGGACCATTTGGGACACGAGGTCCACGTCGTCCTCGGTGATTATATATTCTGGTGGAATTTTGTGTGCATTACCTTTCTTGTTTGAACCCCCAGTGTGAATGATCGGCCTCTTGGTCTGGCCTTTCTCCTATTAAGTAGCACTTGATGTGGTCCCCTATGTTGTCTCGATCTCTTTTATATGTTCCTGCGGCACCTAGGTGTTGTTCTTCTTCCCTGCATGGGTACCTTTCTTGGTCACACCCCCTTTCTTCTTTTGCGTCGGCTTCTGTCCTGGATTTAGCATCTTGGGCAATGTTTTTTCCCCTGTTGGTGTATGTTCTTTCCCTGCATCATCCTCCTTATCTGTGGAAATATCTTGATTTAGGATTGGAAATATCCAGTCATCTTTCCAATCCTTGATGGCCATCTATATGTCCTCTTCCTTGACACAGTATCGCATTTGTAGCCATTCCTTCTCAAGATCCTTCCATGCTTGGATCCATACTGCATTCTTGACCTCTTTAAAATTGGTTATGCCCTGATATTGCATGACCACTTCTGGTGTAACCCGCCAAGTGTTGGAAATGATTTCCTGCAGGTTGTTGTAATACCTTGCGAACATGCCTGCATTTGGAATTTTTTTGGGGGGGTCTGAAGTGCTCCCCAATGATAGGTATCGCATTGCATGACAATGAGTGGATCACTCGCAAAAGTATGTATATTTAGTCTCCCTCCATCCAACCAAGGCGATCAGGATGAGTAGCCAAGAGTAGTGGAACTCTATCCCCAGGTCATGTGCATCCTTGTATTCTTCAAGGAACATATTCAACAAGCATGGGGCCCAGCTAAGTATAGTGCCCTCCACAAAATGTGTTGTAGGTGTGACAACCCCGGTAGGGACTTCCTCCTTGCAACACTTCCTGAGAAACCTGCACGCCATGAGTTTTGTGTCCAACCTGGTTACTACATCACTGATGTGCTTAATGATAATTATGTGTGACCCTATTTATATGACATATGTCTTATTCATTTCCTTAGCCAATTCCTTCTACTTATTTGTGTCATTGAGGAACTACACGGGTGTCTCCCCACAAGATGACATCCCTGTAATATACACAATGAGCTCTACGTCTATCGAGATAGGATCTTCCACCCATAGGTATCCTCCATGGGTAACTTCATTCATCTGCTTGAAGCAGTTGTTCACATCACGACCCCTTCCAAAGTGCAGGATATCCAGCAGGCTTAGAATACTGGTGTTGGCCAGTCTGACTGCCCACTGCTTTGGTTATACAATTGGTTCATCGAAGGGTCCTATTCCGATGGTATCCAGGTAAAATTACTTTGAAAAATATGAAAACTTGTCCATGTCAGTCACATCGTGATCTGAGTACTATAGTTTTTCAATAGAGCCTAACAAGTTAGCCGCGATACGCACCCCTTCCTAAATGCGTGGTAAGACTATGGTTGTTGCAGCCTGCCTGCGAGGTGATCTTGCTACTGGATGATTTCCCTTTTGTTATGGTGGTTGACTTGAGGTTCCAACCTCCATTGTTCTCTCCGATGTATATGCCTCTGCCTGGCTGGTGACATATTCTACTATGCCATCTTGTGGTTGCTCCGACGTTGTTGTGTGTGACCTTTCTGGAGCGATTGCTTCTGTCTGGTTTGGGACCATCCCATTAACCCTCGGGGCTGCTTTGGGTTTTCAAGGCGCGAAGGGTTTACTGCATCCTTGTACTGCTAGCTCTATCCCACTTCTGGCATATCAATATCCATGCCCATGGTTATTGTTTGTTGGATTTCCTCCACCACTGGTGTGGGGCTCCCTAGTTCCATATTGGGCGACGCGATTTCGTCCAAGTTAACGAATTCAGTAGGTTGAGAGGTTTCTTGTTCGACTCCCTATGGTTGTTGAGGTTCTCTAAGGTTGCTTCGAGGGCGTCTATAGGACTATATCGACACTCCAAGATTAGGTGGTGCCATGGTGGTAAAAATGGTCTCCGTCGAGCTTAGTTCACTCTGTAACTCCTGCAAACTTGATCTCTTCTTTGTATACTCTATTGCTCTGTGTTTTTCTCAATTTCAGAATAACCCTTTTGATCCCTGCGTGCTTTCCTTATATAGGAATCATGTAAAACTTCTTGGATCTGTTAACCAAATTGTGCTTTGAATGAAGTGGCTCTTCCCACGTACCTTCCATTGAATTCCCTTGACGTCGCCAGTTGGCACGATTAATGCGACGTCCCGTCAATATTTATTTACATTCAATTTTGATAGACGTCATCAATTGGCACCTCTTTGTTGTACCCGTCATTTCCGCAATTTATGCCTTTTTCTGATCGTTGGTCCTTTCTCTGTTGTGCTAATGTTTCTGAGTGTGTGTGATGTTGTTTGGCCAGTGTGCGTGGACATTTTATTTTTGTTGTGCTACATATTCTTTCACTGGTTGTTTTCTTTTGATGACCGATGCAGTAACCCCATGTTGTTGTGCGCAGTCCTTTTTTTTTTTAAGTGTTAGGAGGTCGACTGTCCCTATACAACTTCATTTGAATCCCATTGATCATTCCTATGATTTATGTTCTTCCCAAGTCCTTCAATTGTACATCTCCCACATATGTGATAGTCTTTACTTCATATGGTCCCAACCAATGCATTTGGAGTTTTCTTGGGTGTTGAAGAGATTTATTGTCGTACACCAAGACTAGGTCTCCCTCGAAGTTTTTCCTCTTGATATGTATATCATGCCAAGATTTGTCCCTTTCTTTCTGTAATTCTTGGTGGAAGCTCACTAGAATCCTATCTTCCTCCATGATCATCAGTTGAATTAGCCTTTCTTGAATTATGCCTCTCTCTGTCATGTTGGTAATCGCTGCTACACGCAGACTAGGTACCAAAACCTCTAATGGCACCAATGCTTCTTGTCCATACACCAGTCTGAATGGTGTCTACCCTGTCAATTGTTTTCATGTGGTATTATATTCCCACGGTACTGTTGGTATCTTCAAGTCCCAATTGTCCCTATTGACGTTGCAGATCTTTTTCAGTGCATTTTCGAGGATCTTATTAAAGGATTCCATTGTTCCATTTTCTTGAGGATGATATGGTGTACTCTTTTGATGATAAAATTCAAACTCCTCAGTCATCACCTTAATAGTGTTGTTAATGAAGTGAGTCCCTTGGTCACTCATCAAAATCCTTGGGAATCCAAATCTAGTGATCTCTTGCTCAAACAAGAAGTTTATTGTTTTCTTTGTGCTACAATATTTTATTGGAGCTACCTCTGCCCATCTTGTTAAGAATTCTATCACAATAATAATGTACCTCGCTCCTGACCTTTTTTTGGTGGGTTAATTGATCCCACAAAATATATTTCCCATTTGTCGAATACCTTCAAGGTTACTTGTGGTCTCAGAGGAATATCGTCTCGTCTATTTGGTTTAACAACCCTTTGACCTACATCACATCTCTGACAATATTCCTTTGAGTCTTTGTGGACAGTCGACCACCAGAGTCCTTTGTCTAATACCTTCCACGCGGTATCTTTTCCTGCATAGTGTCCTCCTGCTATTCCCTCATGGGCTTCGGCTAAAATCCTAGGTATTTCATGTTCTAGTACACATATTCTCAAGATGTTGTCGGCACCCATCTTGTATAAATGTCCTACGATCAATTGATAGTCTGCATCCCTGACTACCAGATTTTTCTTCTATGCAGTGTTGAATTCTTGTGGCATAGTCCCTGTACTCAAGTATTGAATGATGTCTATGAAATATTCATCAACTACCTGGATTGAAATAAGTATGCATCGAGAAAGTTGTCCTGTAGGTCCATAAGGTCCTCTCCATTAGTGATCGTCAACAGGTGATCAAGTCCTGCGTTCAACTTCTCTGGTTTAACTGTCACTTCGAAGTCCAATTACTAGAACAACAATAACCATATACAAATTCTCCCCCCCAACACTAGCTTGCTGATGAGGTATTTGAGAGCTGAGTGGTCTGTAAACATCTTGAAATGTTTTCCCAACAAGTAATTTCTAAACTTCTAAATCACATAGACCATAGTTAAGCCTTCTCTCTCTGTGGTATTGTAATTATTCTCTAATTCTGATAGTTTCCTGCTAGCAAATGCTATAGGATGGTCCAATTCTCCTGCTCTTGGTTGCACTAGAATAGATCCAAGTGTTATGGCTGATGCATCTACATGCACATGGAATGTCTTTTCCCAATCTAGGAATACTAGTATTGGTGCAGTTACCATCTTCTCTTTCACGGTGTCCAATCCTCGTTGACAATCCTCATTCCACTAAAACTTGTTTTCTTTTCTTAACAATTTCTCCATTGGCATAGTGATCTGTGCATACCCTTTTATAAATTTCATGTAGTATCCTATGTGCCCTAATGTTTCTCTTAACTGACGTACTGATTTCGGTGTTGGTAGATTAGAAATTACTGCAATCTTGGCAGGATCTACTAGCAACCCTTGTTTTCATACTATATGGCCCAATAGTATCCCAAAGAGTGTTTTGAAGATGCACTTATTGATGTTTAACGATATATAACACTGTATGCATATTTCTAACATCAGCCTCAACACCCCTACATGGTCTTTTAACAGACTATAAACTGTCCAATCATCTAGATATACCTCTAGAAACTAGTGGATGAATTCTTTGAATGCAGTTATGACTACTCTGGAAAATATTGTTGGTGCATTATTCAGTCCAAACGGCATGACTGTGTACTAGTAGGATCCCCATTATGTGGAAAAAATGTTCTTGTATCTGTCTTCTGGAGCTATCTTGATCTGATGGTATCCTGAGAATTTGTTAGTGAATGAATAAGCTTATTGTCCTCCTACGTTCTCCAACACATCATTTATGAAAGGACTAGGGAACAGGTCATGTAGGCACACATCATTCAACTTCCTCTGGTTGACACATATCCTGATCCCTCTCTGGTTTTTCTCTTGAACTACCATAGGGCTTACCCATTTAGATTCCTCTACAGGTTCTATGATTCGATCCTCCAACATCATATCAATTTTAAATTTGACTTTCTGCTTATATATGGGGTTTAGTCTATATGGTCATTTTCTGATCGGTCTTGCCTCAGATCTGAGAGGTATCTTCATTTAACCTAGCTCTCTTGCTATGCCTTTCATTTATGTGAATGTTGTTGGGAACATGTCACTGAACTCGCATAGTAACTTTGTTATGCTTTCCACTATTTGCTCATCCCAGTAGTATCCAATGCTATCCATTTTGGGATTCTCAAGTGTCCCAATGTTGACTTTATTTACCTTGATCGGCACAAAAAATACTTATGATTCTAGAGGTGGACCTTCCACTTCTCTTTCACCTTCAACTTCTGCAATCTGAATGTTTCGCAAGTCATCTTCATCTGGTGCTTCTTCTTGCACATAACAACATGAAAATAGTTCTTTTATTGTTTGTCTATTTTGTTGTTGTTCTTCTGTCATGAGTTCAAATTTCGGTTTTTTAATGAATATCACCCCTCTGACTTGTTTAAGTGTTGATTCTATGTTGGGGTTCTCATGCTCGAATGCAAAAGTGACTGTAAAGTTATGTTGTAATATTGTCCAGTTTGTAGTTCCTCTATGCAATTCCTGGTTTGTATACCAGTTTGTTGGAATCCCTTCTAATGTGTGAACAAAATGATGAGGCCATTCCTCTGGTGGTGTCATCCTCCATAGTGTTCTGCAGTTTTCCAAGTGTTCTTCTAGTGCCCCTTGTCCATCATATTTCTGCAGTTGGTTTCTTCCCTGTCTTGTGCCAAACTTGATGCACAATAACCGCTTACATTGGTACCATTCCTTAATTGTTTATTTGTGTGCACCCCACCATCTTGCAGGTGTTTCCTTGAGTTCTATATTCAAGGCTAAGAGCCTTTAATTTTTTAATACTTCATCTTCGTATCATGTTAATAACACTTGTAATTCATTCAACCCATGGAAGTTGGGAGGTTCCCTTATCTCCCCATCTTACTGTGGGGTCTATTCTTGCACATATTTTTGTGGAGACTTCATGTAATCTCTACTACCAATTGTCTAAGATCGTATTTGATTCTGACGCACATGAGGTGATTCTTCTCCAACTAAGTACCCCATCTGCAGTTGTTCACAGAATCTTCTTCCCACATGGTTGTTCTATACAACAGGTTAATTTCCTCCATGTCTAAGCAAGTAGGTTCTACAAACCTTTCCCCTTCAGGTGGGTCCAATGGCGCAATGACTCTGTATTCTCTTGACTTAAATGTCATCTTCCTTGTCTTTAAGTTGATTATGGCCTGATTTTCAAACACCCAATCCAAGCCAAGAAATGTTGCGTAAGGTGTTGTGCCATCCACTATCTCTATTACTTCGAAGTCATATTTAGTATGCAATCCATCCAGATCTACTGTCACTCCTTTTAGTCTTCCAATTGGTAGAAATCTATGTTGATTGGCTAGTTTCAGCTGAACATGTGAATAACCTAATGTGGGTTCTCCCATAAATTTGCATGTCTTCTTCGGTGGCACATTTACTTCGGATCCTAAATCTAGTATAATATCTTCCATGTTGAAATATCCAATGTTGGCGTTCAATCTGAATTGTCTTCTTGTTCTCCTCCTTGTATGTATATGATTAATTGTTTTCTGTTCTAGATTTCCTTTTGCCTCTATGCTACATCTTTCTAGCATATTTTGCAATAATTTAATAGAGGATGGATCATTTAGTAGCTTAATATAGGATTTCAAAAAACCTTTAATTGTACTTACTTGTCCCAGGGGTTGTGCTTCTTTGGTGTGATCCAGCGATGGAGGAATCTCGTATGTTGTTACTTTCTTATTATGATGTGCAGTTGATGTCGATGCAATGTATGGCTTCATGAATTCTTGTCTAGCCTACTTGAATATCTCCTTTTCATTCTTCGCATCAAACTGCTTCTTTGGTTCAACATTATTCTTCACCCATTGGTGTTGTGCTGGATCTTTTCTTACTACATTGTTTTCTATCTTAGCTCCTCCCCGCATCACTATGTTGATGTTTATTCCTTCATCCATTGCTTCGATTAAAATCCACTAAACACTTTGATTGTTCTGATTTCTCTTTTCCTCGATCTTCCCCAATAGTGTAGGACATTCTTCCCTGTCATGATCTGATGCACGATAATACATACACGTCGCAGGTGGAAGTGGACATTCTCTTGCATAGTGTCTTGGTTGTTGAAAGTTGTGGCATACCACTGTTCCTCTGCCTCTTACCAAGAATCCTCTTCCTCTTCCTCCACCTGTGTAGCCAACTCAATCTCCCCGTGGTGCATTGTACTAAGGCGCCTTGTTATACTGTGCAAGATTATAGTGTGGTTGCACGGTATTGTACTGTGGGTGCTCCTTGTTATATTGTTGTTGCACAGTGTTATATTGTTGTTTCACAATGTTATACAGGGTTGGTACTTGGTTAAACTATGGTGCGTCTTACCCAGTCATCAGTTATGCCTACACCCTATAAGCATTTGATGTTCTTTCCCTCATGAGGTCCATGGTTCTGCAATCTTTGTCATCATGGCCTACTGACTTGAAAACTTTGCAATATGAGCTCTTAGGTACTGTCTGGTACTTCTGAATCATTGGGCAATGATATGGATCATGCCCCTATTTCTTACAAATCTCATACCATAGTCCTCCTAATGGAAATGGGTTTGGAATTCATGTTGCAATGTACTGCATGAATGATGGAAATTCATTCTTATGGTGTCCTTATGTCCTACATGTGGTACACCAAACAACTTCTCTTTTGTCCTTACCTTTGTTCTGGTTTAGCTAGAATGTTAAGTTCTTCATATCCTCTTTCATCTCCTCTATGGATAGATCTATCTTCTGCTATTAGTTCTCTTCCAATTGTAGGGATGCCTATAGAGCCTCTGCTTATGTATGAAACTTCTACTATCGCAAAGGGTATTTCAAGTGTGGTAGCAGTGAATTGATGAACATATGCATATGCTGCATATTTTTCATGACGTACTTTAGCTTTCCCTTCAATCGTTTGAATCTTTGGTCAATCTCCCATATAGATTGTCCTGTTTTATGTCTAATCTCTATCATTTCATTCATGTATTTGTCCTCTGAAATAGGTTTATGGAATTCATTTATCAACAACTTCTTGATATCTCCAATCGTTCTAGTTGTCTCTGATGGAATGTTTGCAGCTAAACTCATGTACCAATCCAGTGCATGATCCCTTAGCATGATAGATAACTTCGCAAGTTTAGTGTCCTCATCTGTGATCTATTTCACTTCCTAGATCTTTTCACAAATA
Organism: Picea engelmannii; assembly: GCA_009831015.1. Classification (NCBI taxonomy): domain Eukaryota; kingdom Viridiplantae; phylum Streptophyta; class Pinopsida; order Pinales; family Pinaceae; genus Picea; species Picea engelmannii. The sequence goes on along the minus strand of ML799725.1, from coordinate 276,274 downwards.
AATAGGTGCTTCTCAGGGTCCTTCGATGCCTCTCCTTTGAATTCTGGTAACCTGATGGTGGGATCATGTCCTTCCATCATGAATGTTGAACTACTACCTCCACGCGGTGTAGATACTTGACTTATGCTTCCTGAAATGGATCCCCTAGTTATTGTTCCTTGTGTAGATGTACTTCATGTTGTCTTCCTTCTCCCAAAATTCGGTTGTCTAAATGGTGTTGTTATTTTTGGTGTATTAGTCGCACATGGGTTTATGGATTCCACACTGACACTAATATGGATAGGAGTTTTGCCTTCTATTCCCTCACTTCGAACTCTCATCTTCCTCTCATATGTTGTGTGCAATATTTCCTCAATCTAATCCACAACCCGAAGATCCTCTACCTCTTCTTCATCACTTTCCAATCTTTCCCTCGCGGCTACAACTCTCTTCTTGGTGTTCATATTATATTGGTAGGGTACTCCACTACATGTTCTTCCAGTTGTTTCCATGATCTTCTTGATCTGGTCTTCATTCATATTAATTGGGTCTAAGGCCTCCTCCTTCTTTCCTTCGTCCCTTTCTCCTTCCATTCCTCCTTCTCCTCTCAGTGCTTCCCCCCTTCCCCCATGCACGCAAAGAAGTTTAGTTGTCTGACCCCATTGTCATTACACCTTTTTTATATAGTAATATCTTAATAGAAGTATATAACAATATGATGTACCTACCTTGAGGTCCCTTCAATAAATATTGTTATGTCGCACTGTAAGACTTCCCTGTATCTACTGCAAATTCTATGACAAATCATGCAACAATGTTGTCTAACCAGAAATCTATTTCTCGCGTAAACTTATTATCAACTTGTTGTAACTGAACGATCTCTACAGGATTCCACTCTAGCTATCTAATTTGGTTTGTGGGATGGTTGTATTTCAACCTTTTTATCCACTCCTGCAATATATGCAGAAAATCACAGAAAAATACTTCATGTGAGTCGTTGAATACGTACTTGTCCAAATATTTGTGTGGTGTCAACTTCAGGTTCCTGTTATCTTTATGCGTGAACTCTAGCTCCTTTGCTTTCAACCATATCTCTATATCTGCCTTCGATGGATTCCACGGTCTCAACATCCCCTTTTAGATTCTCATTCTCTTAGCGTCTTGTCGTCTAGTCTGTCATTCTTTTAATGCCTCTTCCGCAAATCTCATATACTCAATCCCACTTTTCCAACCAACCGACAATGAAACCATTTGTTGGTCTTTTTATGTCTCTACTTTACTAAATAGGATTCTTTATGGGTTATTTTGATCCTACCTTACTATCATAGATTGACTCGATTCATATTTAGTAAGCTCCCAACAAAATCCCTCTAAAACTATCAGCCCCTCTGGTAGACCAAAAGGAAACACAACACAAATAGTGTACTGCACAGTCTCACTTAAGATAGATCTATGGGTGGTTGCAATACTCGTGTTTGCAACCTGAGAATGAGTGGATATCTGTGGTTGTATCTTGTAATATTTATTTAGCCAGTCTAACATCTGCTTATAACAATCATTCTATTCATGCATGTGAAATGCCAGATCTAACTAGTTAATTCATTCATCTAACATTCACCATTTAACAACAATAAAGACGCATTCATTCACATAACATAGGTGTTACCTTGGTTCACCCCCTCCTGGGATACATCCACAAAGATCTGGCTATCAGGCTATTTATTATGGTTCAGCAATAGGTCACGTCGTGCGTGTTACAATCTTAGATCTTACACTCTCCAACGGACTCCTCGATCCCTGTGAGGATCGCACCAGGCTCCTCAGCCTGCAATCTAACCCTCAGGATCAAGTCGCTCCTAGATTCCCTAGCTCACCAACTTAATAACTCGTAAAGTTCTTACAACCCTCTCTTCCTCGGTCGGCTCATCTCTCTCCTTTTCTTCCTCTAAGTACTACCTATTTATATTCTTGGCTCATCATCCATTACAATTCATTACAAAAACCCTAACCCTAGCATCGTTAGGTATTCCTTGCATGCGTGCCTCACCTTCTTTCTTTACATGTGTTTTTTTTCCTTCCAACTATCCTTTTCTCCTTTAATGCTTCTCTTCCCAAAAATAGCCTTTTCTCCTTACTAGGTCTGCATCCAACAGTGTGTATGCCATTTTTGTTCTTTCTATTTTTCTTAAGAATATGTATGCATTGTTTCACTTCCAAGGTTTAAAAATTACATTTGGTATCATAATGAGATTATTGAATTCAAGGCCATGCCTTTGTTGTTAGGTGTTTGGATCATTTTTTATAGAGAAATTTTATCTTGGGCCTATGATAAACCTAGTTTTATTTGGATCTTTGTGGTGGTGATTTTACGCTCAAAGAGAATGGCGAGCAATTCTAAAATTGATATTGAGAAATTTAATGGGAAATTCTTTGAGCTATGAAAGCTCAAGATAGAGGACCTTCTTGTAGAAAAATAACACTGGGTCATTGTGGATCCTAATTGTACACCTATGCATATGTCGACAAAATACTAAACGAAGTTGGAAAGTAAGGAAAAGAGTACAATATGATTATGTCTTTTAGATTCAATAGCATTGAATGTCTCGAGAGAAGATACAACTAAGGAATTATGGGATAATTAGGGACTTTCTATCATTCAAAGTCCCTAGTAAACAAACTTTTCCCTATGATAAATTAGGGACTTTTAATTAGTCTAAGTCCCTCATAATTTATAATGACATTTAGTCGATTATATCAGTATTCTTACACATTTCCTTTTCACATATCTACAAGGACAAAAAAATGACTATTGATGGGATTTATAAAGATGGAATAAGGATGGAATGTGGAACCTAGGTGGCCTTCAAAGAATCAGAGAAAAAATTCTAAAAATGTACTCATCGTTGAGAACCATACACAAAGAATGCATAAGTGCCACTACAAAACATAAAATTCAGAGTAACAAACAAAAATATCAATAACACCAAGAATATCCATGGGAAAGGGAATGGTATTTTATTTCTCAATCTTGGAGATACCAACCAACAGAAAACAGGCTTACAAATACATAATTTGCCTCAATGGGATACACATGTATATGTCACGGTCCGACTATTCGTGAACCAAGCATTGGTTGAACTCCCACACAGAATTCTAACTGTTGAAATGGGTTGAAATCTCACACATAATTCTAACCATTGAAATCATTTAAACTCTCGAACCATATTGTTGTCACATGTTCAACAATCTCCACCTTGACAACATTTTTACCTAATACCTTGCCCATATTCATTCATTACCTTTTTTGTAATCCAAGAGAAGCCAAACACCAGTGCAACTTCTCTAACAATATTGCTTGCATGAACATCTTTGTGCAATTTAATCCAATATGGATCACTCCACATCCTCTGAATCAACATAACCATAGACTAAATAGTTGCAACCACTGTAGGTGATACTTGTGCCTCTAAGATATTGAAGCACCCATTTCCAATGCTCTTTACATGGTTTTTCCATGTGTCCACTAACAAGACTAATTGCATGTGAAATATCTAGTCTTGAACATTTAATCGCAAACATCAACCTTCCTACTGAAATTAGCATATGGTACATGAGACATATAATCATTTTCTTCCTTACTACCAGGAAAAAAACTTGAAGAAATCTTACAATGGAAAGATAAAGAGATATTTTTTGTTTCAAAATGTTTATACTAAACATATTTAATATCTTCACCATAGAATTTTGTTTTGATAACCACAATTTACTAGTTTCCCCATCTCTTTGTACTTCTATGCCCAAGATTTGTTTTATTACTCCTAGATCCTTCATCTGAAACATCCTGGCCAACTATTCCTTTAGCTTGTTGATCTCAACAACTCTTGGTCTTGCAACAAGCATATCTATCAACATATAACATTAAGATAATGAATATGCCATTAAAATTTTTGAAGTAAACACAATGATCATACTCACTTCTAGTAAAAGTTTGGCTCACCATGAAGGAATCAAACATCTTGTACTATTTCCTGGGTACTCTTAGGCCACACAATGATTCCCTGAGTTTACAAACAAATATTTCTTTGCAATCCTAAACAACATCTAATTGTTCCATGTACATATCTCTGCTAGATATGATTTTGTGGGAAATAGGATCCCGCAATCTACATCCCTTATATCCATAACTATAGCCAACATAGATATTAAACTTACAAAAATTCAAATATTGTAATTTTGGAATTAACTTATGGTTTAGGAGTACGCGCAGCCCCAACCCTTTCTTGTTGATATGGCCTATTAGTTGATGTCATAAGTAAGTAGATGCATGTGCCTCCTTAAATACCATTGTTTCTTCATTTACTTGAGTGTTTCCTTCTGATTTGTAAAGGTTTCTTATCTTTATATCTTTCATAACCACCAAGATTCCCTTGGACACTTTGAGTGCTCCACCTTGACCTCTCGATTCCCCTCTTTCTCTAGATAGACCTACCTCCTCACCTCATCTGACAACAAAGCTCCCATAACAGAGTCAAAATCAAGGGTATATGTTGTGCTAAATTTAATATAATTAACTAAATGATCCCAAGACTCGGGAAACAAACACAACAACGTCACTCCCTTATATTCCTTATCGGTTTTTACATCCATACTAGTAAACTGGAATAACAAATAATTAAATACATTATAACGATCAACAATTTGACCTCCTTCATATGGATCACAGAACTGCAAACAATCTTGACACTTTCTTCATCACAGACATAAATCCCAAACGGTTTCCTTGACATCTCTTATAAATCCCAAACGGTTTCCTTGACATCTCTTCTCTACATGTGAATGGTCAACGAATGGACTCTTCTTCATTGTGCACAGATTACCAATGACCAAATTATTTCCTTCTCCTTGGGCTTTGATACCACATGTTGAGAATTAGACACAGAGAATGTAGAAGTGTCACTGCAAAATTAAATTAGGAGTAACAAACAATAAACACAAATGAATAACACCAACAATATCCACAAGCAATCGAATGGTATTTTATTGCTCAATCTCGGAGATACAACCCAAGAAAAAACATGCTTACAACCACAAAATTTTCCTCTCATGTCTGTGGTCCATGAACCAAGAAATGGTTGAACTCCTACACACAATTCTAACTATCGAAATTGGTTGAAATCTTGCACTGAATTCTAAGAATTGAAATTGATTGAACTCCTGAAACTATATTGTTGTCACGTGTTCAACACTCACTCATAATATGTGGCTCCAAAAATGTCTTTTATTTATGTTTTACTCATTTTGTATAAAGATGGGATACTCTGGTGCTTAATCAATCAATTTTCATGTATAAAGATGTGATAGTATGGTGCTTAATCAATCACTAAATCAATCACTATGAATAAGTGTTTTGTTATTTGTTAACAACATTTTAAATAGAAATAGGTGTGTTTTGTACACCTATTAAAAATGGACAGAAATAATGGTCTTTTAATCATAGATGGGATTTTAATGGGATTTTAATGGCCACAATTTGATTTGCTCATAATATTCTTAGTCGCCGCAATAAATAGAAGGTTATGATTTCAAGCATTACCTTTCTTGTATGACAAAAAAAATGTTCATTTATCATTAAATTAGATGATTATGTTATTAAGATGATTTAAGTATTTTATTTTGTTTATGATTTTTACTTTGCTTTGGGTTTTATGTTTTTATGTAATTTGGTTTATTTATTTATGTTTTTTTTACTAGTTACAGTACCGACTTCCCTTATCGGATGTCTATTGAATGGTGAGTGGACTGCCTTGGGTAAGTGGAGTGGGGTCCTTGGGTAAGTGGGGCGGGTTCAGCTCCATCGCAACGTCATTGAAAAGTGGAGATCTTACCAGGTGGAGAGTCGTGGAGTCGTACCAGGTCAAAAGTGGTAGGGTTACAATCCATTACCATACTTCCC
>ML799725.1:251403-270172 GCA_009831015.1 Picea engelmannii | reverse complement strand
CTCTTGTAAAAGTCATAGGTGGAGACATGATTACATTTTATAAACTGGTATTTTTAAATTTTTTATTTACACAGATTAAAAAAACAAAAATAAAAACACACATAAAATAATACTTGGATTGATTGAATTAATTATGTAATTATGACTGATCCAAATACTCCTAGTACCAAATATCCACAGAAGGAGAATATCTATACTAGTAGAGGGAGAGGCCACAGACCACAGAGACTAGGTAAATAGAGTAGACACTTTTACCAAAAGATAAAGCTAGTTGAAATAATTGTAGACAATAAAAAGTGTTAACAACATAGAGTATTTTGTTTTAAATACCCCACCATAAACACAACAATGCATTTATTTTGTGGAGTATTTCCAAGTAGAATTTGTTTAAGCAAGGTTTTGTCTTTTCTAAAACGAAGGCCAAAGGCATGCAAGCTAAAGGTTTTATCATTTCTCAAGTAATAGTTTGATTTCCGTTACTTTTTTATAAAGAGAAAATCAAACTATTTTTTTGAGAAAACCAAAACATTTTATTTTTAAGTCTCTGTATGTATATTTTTAGTAAAATCTATATTATAATGTGTATTATTTATTAATTTGTGTATGCAATGTAATGTTTAACATAGGAAAACAAATATATATTTTTGGATAGAATAAAAATATTTGTGTTTCTCATTTTTAATTGGTTGATAGAATTGAAGTGTTATTGCTCCCTTCAAGTATTTCAATATGTATAATTAATTACATAATTAATGAATTTCACCAATCACCGCATCTAAATATAAAAAGTTGTACTATCTATTTATTATTATGCATTCTTATATTTATATTATATTTTTTATTATTATATTTATGAATATTATAGTTCCATTCAGTTTACTATTCATTATACATTTTGAATAACAAACAACCCTTAATTATTATCTTTTGATAAAAAATATAGAAACTCGAGTGTAGTTCTCAATCCAAAATATTCACTTTTTAAAAAGCTGAAAGTATTGAAATGTTTTACTTTAAACAAGTATCGAATGAGATTTTTCATATAAACAAGTATAAAAACACATCATTGCCAACTCAATACACTTACATATTAATTTTCACTATTAACAATCTTTGCAAAAAATCTCATTCATGATGGATTGAGTAGTATATCTATTTATTCCTCCGCTCAAATTAGTGCTCAGGCTCATGGTGAATGGGTGACCTATGCTATAGATCTAATGATTAAATAACAATTAAAATATAGCTGACAAAACAAAACAAAACTGTCACCGTAAACAAAACAATGCATTTTATATTAAGATTAAAGTATATATTAAAGTTATTAGGTATATATTATATTATTACATAATTATGGTTGATGAAAATAGATAGATAATGATAGAAAAAGCAATATTAATTCTTAACAGGTTAAAGCACAACTAGAAGGTTATAGTACAACTAAACATTAGAGCAACAATTATGTGACTATGCTCATATTCAATAATAAAAAACATTACTTTCCTCTAATCTTCAACTTAAAGTAATTTACTCAACTAGGGTTATAATATATATATATTACTTCGAATTGATGTATACTTGGTGTCCAATGAATACTAAAAAAAAATTGCAAGATGAGGATTAACTTCATACCATGTCTCTCACGAGGATGTTGTTAAATGGGTAACATTTATTTATATCGTAAGGCAGAGTAGGTACTATGTTCACAGGTGCCTACTCCATAAATCGAATGATCGCGTAGCCTAAACAATTAACACTGCCTACGACCGTCACTTCATAGAGTCAAACTCACTTTTTAATTGGAAAAAAGTTTTTCTTCAAATATAAAGTGTTTCAAGAAAATGGTTCATTTATATATACAGCGTGAGTGGGCCTAATGGTTAAGAACATGTGTTTCCTCCTAAGAGGTTACCTTCCAGAGGGGGGTAGGGTATGTATACCTTCGTAGACTTTATCAGTCAAATTGCTGGGTGGAGGGGGGTCCCTTGTCCCACAAACAAGGGGGTCTCATACACCAATTTGATGTGTTGGCTTGACCGTGACCTTAAAAATAGATTATTATTATTATTATTTCTCTTTTATAAAGAATAATTTTTTTTATTATTTTTATTATAATTATTTTAATTTTATTAGAAGTTGAATGACAATTTGTTAGTTTTGCAAATTTGAATGGTTAATTTTTTATAATTAAAATGTTTTAAGAAATTTTTTTAGCAAATTGAATTTATTTTTAAATTTAAAAATAAAATTTAAACAATATAAAATTATAAAATTATGATTTCATACATAATTATGTCCAAAAATTTTGATGAACAAAACCAAAACATAAAATAATTAGAAAACTAATATTTACTCATAATATCTTACAAACCACTAATTTTTCAAAAAATTAAACAGTAAAAAACACACATTCATAATCCCATAATCATTATCATTTCGTACATGAGCTACTTTGATCGATGGGGTTGATGGGAAAAGACAACTTCGAAAAGTAAATTATGCGGAGAAGCAATATTGTTCGCCACTTTCTGTAGGCATCGATGATAGGCCACTTTTATAGTCTGTAGATCACCAAGGCCACAATCTATCTGAAGAAAACTACTTGACATTTTACCTTTTCTGTTTTCTGGTCATTTCTGGTATTACAAGCAGGGAGTAGAAATTGGTTGGGTTGTCCATGTGCAGTGCATTTTCATGAATTTCTAAGCTTGTTGTACTCGTTGCGTCCAAGAAAAATAAAAGGGAACTGACCAAAACGATGGGAATCCTAATTATAAAGCTGACAGTGCCATCTGCCACCTTCCAATTGATTGATTAATAGAAACTATTATTCTCGTTATCTGTAGACCCAACGAAGCATGTTCCCAGAACGTAAATATAGACAAAGTGCAAGTAATATTACATCTCGACTTGGGTTAAAGAGTTTTTTGGTTGGAATTAGGCTATGAAAATTTGGACAAAATAGCTATTTTCTGTTGTTTAAATTGTATTTCTGTATGCATAATTGGATTTAGCTTGATGAAAAACCCCTGGAACACATGAATTATACAAACTTAACCACTAAAATCTGTAAATCCAACTATTCATCATTAACAATAGATATGCCCACAAGAATAGTGTTCCAACACAAAATCATTTTTGAATTTGAATTAGCATTAGAATAACCCCAAAAAATGAAAAGAGAAATAGAAAAACTTTGTTTTCTCCACACTAAAATCCCAACATTTGCAAAGAAGAGGAAAAATAAAGTAAGAGGGGAATCCAAAAGGAATGAATCCTTAAACCAATTGAAAAAAAATTGACCGGGAGAGTTGTGCTACTATTTGGCACTGCGAGTTCTGTCGGTGAATGTTCTTATTCTATTATGCCCATGAATCATTAAACCAATTGAAATTGTTCTTTATGTCCCACTCACAGTGAAACCCTAAAACATGAAAAAAACGCTTCCCTCCTAGCACAACAAAACATTAGGAGTTGTAAATATCCCATTCATAGTCAAATTCGTGGCATGAGCCCGTTCACACTTCAACTCCAATATCTAGCTAATAATCTAAACTTGGCAATAAAAGCTTACAAATATATTAATCTTTGTTAATTATTTAAATTTGGTAATCATATGATAATGAATTTTTAAGTAAATATTAATCCTTGTTAATTATTTAAATTTAACAATCATATGATTTTATAATAATTTCTTAATACAATTAAGTAAATATGAAAAAGTAAACATATTAACGAAACACCTTTTCAATAAATATAAACTTATCGACATAGTAAATAATAAATTGAAAATTTTAAATTACAACAACAATTTGGATTTTAAAAATTCCAATAAGGTAACCAGGATTAGAGCAATTTGAATGCCGCAGTCTTCCGTTTCCTTCCGTGCATATATTTTTAACAAATTTGGCACAAAATTCAGATGAGGAATTAAAACTCTTTGCATTGCAATCGTGGGAGGGTGAATCACGTCATATGCAATTCATATATCGTTTTTAAAGTACACTTACATTTATTCGTGTAAGCAAAGAAATCTCTTACTAATGTTGTCTCTCAAGTGGGGGCAAGAGCATTTTTGTGTGTTAAGGAAGGGCGGACACATACTTTTCTTCAATATAGATCATATGTGATCCAGTTAGATATCTAAATAATCATTAATATTGTATGTCTACTAATATTGTATGTATATTAGGAGTATTAGGAATGTGGGACTAATTAAAATTAGTTTAGTATTATATTTATTCTTTCAACAAATTTTTATTTAATCTATTTTATTATCCAATTTAGGTAGGATATACATTATATCTATAGTAAATTAAGTGTTTAAAATTTATGACTATAAAGTGCACCTTAGATTTGATGGATTCAATTTTTTTATACCCTTAAATATTGATGTTGATGTATGGATTTTGTATCTACATATAAATTTGTCTAAAAACAAAAAAAAATGTATTATGAAACTTCAAATTCCATAATACATTGCATGCGGCGGGAGGTTCTGGTTCCCCAAGATATAACGAAGTGCAAGTCATATAAGATAAGTATATGTATACGTGTGTGAGAGAAGTTTGTAGGTTCCATAAAAAGAAGATGTCCAAATTGCAATTTTTTTTTTAATGGTTGAATTTGTATTTTTACTTATTTTTAAGGATCGAGTTGGCATTCAAAATTGGCAAGTGCATTTGTGTAGTGTGCCTCACCATTATGAAAAAAAATTCTTTGTTTTAATTTAAAAATATGGATTCAAAAGAGTTTGAGTATTTAGTTGATTTGTTTAGGGATATATTTTAGCTTAATTTATGTTAGATTTTTATTAGTTTAGTTAACATTAGATTTACTATAGCATTTTTATCTTCTTTTAACATTCAATAATTATATACTTAAATATATAAGCAATACATAAACAAGTACAAGAAGACACAAAGATTTATCTTGGGAAAATCTCAAACTTGAAGAAAAACTCAATTAATTTTTTTTAGAGAGAGTATTCCAATACAACCATGAACAAGCTCTAATCACAAGAGAAACCAACAATGAAAAAACAAATACTTATCTCATCTTCTTGTTAAACCCTAGCGATATTTGACAACTGAGCAACACCACAGAACTGAGTTGGCACCACAGAGTTGGTGCCACATGTAACTGCCAATGCAATTGTAACTACTACAAAAACTGGCATGAAACAATCGAGAAACACCACACAACCTCAGCGCAACTCCTCCAGAGGCAGAGCACAAGAGAAACCGCCAAGATCCACCAAGAATATCCTTCCCCAAGTGGGGCGCACTCTCTAAGAGAACCAAAAACCAGAAATAGTGAAATTGCAGCTGCAGTTGCAGCTACAACTGCCTAATGCGCACTGCAGAAGGAGAATTGTCTCACTGTGCAAATGAACTAACCCAAATTTGTATTTGTACTAATCGAGGCGCCTGTCTAGGGCCAACTTCTTATTCTAGATCTTATTATTTCTATGGGCCGACTTCCTTTTTGTGGTCTTCTATATTACTTTGTTCTTTTATGAGGTGTTCTTCAACTATTCAATGGTTTTCCTTTAACTTCTTGGAATCTTTTTTTTCTCTAAGAAAAGTTTTCCAAGAGGGAATACCTCCCCCAGCTACCAAAACATCAACACTCCTTCTTAGCTAGGGAGGTATTCTTCCATGATGTTTTCTTCTAGTAGTCAACTAACTACTTTGCAATCATCTAGTAGCCCCATAGCTTCCACCATGCTATCAGTAGTTCCATCCTCTACCATAGTCTATATGACTATCCTGCATTTAACTAGTAGCACTAAGCTACTACCATGCTCTCCAACAATCAACTAGCAGCACAAAGCTTCCACCATGTTGTCATGACTACATAGCAATCAACTAGTAGCACTAAGTGACTATCATGTTATCTAGTAGTCTCTCATAACTATGAAACAATCAACTAGTAGCACTAAGATACTTCCATGCCATCAGCCATAGTCATGATCTACAATCCAATAGTCACCATAACTATGCAACAATCAACTAGTAGTACTAAGCTACTACCATGCCATCATCCATAGTTATCATATTTGTGACTATGCAACAATCAACTAGTAGCACACGACTATTATCATGCCATCAAACATAGTCAAAAACTCTATGACTATGCAACAATAAAATAGTAGCACACAGTTACTACCATGTCATCAACCATAGTCATATACTGCAATCATCTGGTAGTTACAAAAGCTACCACCATGTAGTTCAATAGTCTTTATGATTATGCATCAATCAACTAGTAGCACACTACTACTACCATGTCATCATCCATAATCATATTCTGTAGTCCCTATGACTATGCAACAATCAACTAGTAGCACAAAAATAATACCATTCCATCAACCATAGTCATAGGCAATGGTCTCTATAACTATGTAGCAATCAGCTAGTAGCACACAGTTACTACCATGCCATAATCCATAGTCATAGTCTCATCCAATAGCACAGAGATACTCCCATAGTCCTCATGACTCTATGTGCAATGTTTCTTCTTTCATTGGGTCCGACAGTGCATTACCCCCTCATCCACCTGACATGAATGGTCTAGGGAACCCTTGGCCAAAGGGGTTAGCTAATAGGAGGAGAAACACCACACCTCCCTCTCAATGAGGGTGGACATTCTGCATCATGCCAAATGTGTCTTTGAAGTACTCATACTTCACTCTAGACAAAGACTTGGTGAGAATGTCCGCTATCCATTCATATGTGGATATGTATCGGAGCTCCACAACTCCTTTCTACATCATGTCTCAAATGTAATGGTATTTGATCTCTATATGCTTCACACAACTTTGATTATCACAATATATATCAAAGTTGGCTCCAAATCTAGATCAAATAACCCTGCAAGCAAATTTTGAAGTCACATTGCTTCACAACTTGCAACATTGGTTGTTATATACTCTACCTCTATTGTACTGAGTGCCACTAAAGTATAAAGAAACATCCTAATGTACTTTTTTGGTCCACTGCACTCCCTCCCCAATCAGAGTCTGTATAACCCTACAGCTTCACATCTCCATCCAAGACATATCTCAAACCATATCCAATTGTACCATGTAGGTACCTCAACACATGTTTTTCTACTATCCAATGTACATGTCTAGGTTCAACCATGTACTGACTCAAGGTGTTCACTGCAAAACATATGTCTGGTCTGGTGTTAACCAGGTACATCAAGGATCCGATCATTTATTTGTACATTGTGGGATCCACCAAATCTGAATATGAATCACTCAAGAGATTCAGATTCATCACCATCAGTGTGGCCATGGCCTTGTAGTCCATCATCCTAAATCTCTACAAGATCTCAACTGTATATTTTCCTTGGATAAGGAAAATCTCATCTGGTCTCTGCCACACCTCCAATCCCATTAAATCCAAATCCTTCATTTCAAACTTTAAAGTGAGTTTCCTCTTGCACCCATCTACGAGATTCTCATCCCTGTAAGAAACATGTCATCCAATATCAAGGGGAAACCATTCCCAAGCTCATCAAAATAATTGTCTGGCATATCCTGCCTTGGGTTCCTGCTTAAGCCCGTACAAATCCTTCTTCAATCTAGATACATGAGACTCCTTCTCATGTATCTTGTAGCTTCTGTATGTACACTTCTTCTAGATACTGGAGAAAGTGTCTCGTCATAATATTCTCCCTCTTTCTGGGAGAATATTCTAGCGACAAATATTGCTTTGTACTTCTCTACGCTGCCATTTGCAGTATGCTTGATCTTGTAGATAAACTTGGAATTCACCACTGACTTCCCTTCTAGTCGAAACGAAGGAAAAATCCATTTCCCAGTCCTTCTGACTGGCTTCCTCCTCTATCACTTAAACAAGGGAATCCTCCCAGGAGGTCTCATATCTCCTCGAAGCCTCTGAAGCTTCGATCTATCCTTCTCAACTCATGGAACCTGCTTGTCAGTCCTGGAAGACGTCTCTCTCTCTCCCATCTAAATCCAAGGAGAGATATGCCACAGACTCTCTCTAAGATCAGGCTCACTATGATTATGCATGCTCCCTTTTAAGCTTGAATCCCTGTTAGTCTATATAATCTCCAAAGTCATCTGCTCTAAAGTATGATCTCCTATGAATTGTTGTAGGGAAGCTTCTCCTCCCTACTAGATCATAAGGGTTGAATTGCTCTGAAATCTAGCTCCTTCTGAGTTGGTATTTGGTGGGGATGATTGTTTCACCACTGGTGGAGACATTTGTTCCTCCTCATGATATGGTTCATCTATGCCATATATCTGTATCCTCTATGCATCCTACAAAGTATCACGGGACCATGTTGATATCTTCTTGGTTACTGCAACAATTCTGGGTAGGACCTTCTAGCTCTACTGACTCCTCCCGATGATATGAAGAGTGATCAACTAAACTAGAGGGATCTGTACAGTCATCTTCGAATCCTTCTACTCCTTACAATCAATCTCTATATGAGATACAAAAGTTCCCTTCTTTCCAGAAGGTTCTGACTTCGTCCTCGTCTCCATCGTTACAAGGATGTGTATGGTCATGTACACATCTCTATGTATGGAAAGTCTGCTCCATGTATCAGCTAGAGACGATCTAATATGTTGCCTCCTGCAACCGTCATTATAGATCCCTCTCAAAGATATTACCTATGACCTACCCCAAACAAGAGCAACAACAAGAGAAATAAACAAAAGACAATAATATTCTTATAATAAAAACAATAATAAAAATAGGAACGGGAACCATCATCACAGTAGCTCCTTCTCAGAGCTACCACTTGTGACCTTCTCGGAACAAGAGCTAAAACAAAAAATGCAATATTAAGAAATAAGAACACTCTTCAACACTCTTCCAGTGTTGTGACCAATCATTCCTCCATGGTAACCTTCCCAGAACAAGAAAAAAGAACAACAACATCTCCATGGTAACCTCCATGGAATTTACAAGATAACATGACTGGGACAAATTCAACACCCAAGAACATATCCTAGAAGAGATCAATTTCAATTTCTAATACTGAAAAATGATCTTTTACTTAATGATCATCATACCAACAATATTCAAGTGTTACTAAACATTTGACAGCAATATCAGTAATAGAACTCTAAAGACTGATATTCTAGTTACAACACTTATTTAGGCTACAACAATATAAAATATAAAACCTGATATGAAAACCTCGAGTCTAGTTTTTGTTGTCCCATTTGATTTTTTCTATATTGTAGGATACATCATCACTGTTTCCTCCAACTCTTGGGATTTCTTTGAGTGCACTATATCTAAGATCCCTTTTGGATCTATTGTCACTGCTTGGATAAATGTCATTTTCCAAGTGTACGTCTCTTGCAAACACCCTCATATTATATACAAGTACACCATCCATCTTTGTCTTATAATTTGAGACATTACATCAATAAGAAAAGGTTATAAATTTGAATCAAAAGGTTTAATGTCCAGGAAAATGTCAACAAGCCTAAAACCCTAAAAAATTAATTTTGACGGAAAGTCAATCTGAGAAGTGAAATAGGTGCACTAGACTAGGGCCAATTGATCAGTGGTGGTGTTTGTCACAATCGAATTTATAACAAGTGCTCAAAGAGCTTGACAAAGAAAAATGTGGAGTGGAAAATTGCATGTGCAACAACAAATCTCAATAATGTGGCAAATCTCACGATCTTCCTTCCAGAGATTAGACTGTTCTAAAGGAAACCTGCTCTCATACCATGTTAGATTTTCATTAGTTTAGTTAACATTAGATTTTCCATAGGATTTTTATCTTGTTTTAACATTCAATAATCATATACTGAAATATATAAGAAATAGTTAAATAATCACAAGAAGACACAAATATTTGTCCTGGGAAAATACCAAACTCGGGGAAAAATCCAGCCAACTTTTCTTAGAGAGAATATTCCAATACAAATGTCAGGCTCTAATCACAAGAGAAAACCAATAATGAAGAACCAAATACTTATCTCTTCTTCTTTCCAAACCTTAGTGAAGGTTGACAACTGAGAAACACCACAAAATTGGTACCAAGATAACACACCACAGAGTTGGAACCAAGATAGGTGCATCACTAGAACTAACACCACAGAGTTGGAACCATAGAGATGGCTCCACTTCTAAATGGTAACTGCAAATGCAACTATAACTGCTATGACAACTGGCACGAAGCAACTTGGAAGCACCATACAACCTTAGCGCAACTCCTCCATAGGTAGCACACAAGAGAAACCACCAAGAGACACCACGAATATACTTCCCCAAGTGGGGCACACTCTCCAAGAGAACCAAAAAATAGAAATAGGGAAACTGCAACTACAACTACAACTACAACTACAGCTGTAACTACCTAGTGTGCACTGCAGAAGGAGAACAACTTGACTATGCAAATGAACTGACCTAGATTTCTATTTATACTAATCTGGGCACATGTCTGGGGTCAACTTCTTATCCTGGGTCTTATTATTTATGTGGGATGACTTCTCTTCTGTTGTCTTCTAATTTACTTTATTATTTTATGGGGTGTTCTTCAACTATTCAATGGTCATCCTTTAACTTCTTGGAATCTTCTTCTTCTCTAAGAAAAGTTGTCTCATAATCACTGGAATTATTGAAATTATTGGAATTATCTCATAATCAAAATATGGGGAAAAATGTTTCTCTTCCTAGTTGGTCAAATATTTTAACCCTTGATGTTATACCCTGGAGATTTTGTGAACTCAATCGAAACCTTTGCCTAGTTGTATAATCCATCTAGTTTTTCCATAATGTATGCTCATGGTAACAGAGTTATTTTAACCCTTACACTAAGGTTTATCTCCTCTATGTTGTTATTACCTACCCCTCTGAGATTAATTGATAGGGAATAGTTAGTTACCAAAGTTAACAATTGGGTACCAGAGGAATAACGAAAGTTATACGTAGTTTCATGTTGGATGAAAATTCCACTACCAATTTCTTGGCATATATTTGTATTTTTTTCCCCAATTTATTGCTAGGCAATTTGAATATTGACTCTCATTTTAGGAAATGATGATGACTTGCATGTTGATGAACTCAGGATTTGTTTAATGAATGATATAATAACTCCATCGTGTTTCTCTCCCATTTATCACTTCATGACTTTAAAACCTTTTGTTATCAGGCATATTTGATATATATCTTTTTATTCTTTCAAGTCGACTCCTTTTCACATATTTCCCTCGAGAAACAAGATGAGCATGGAAAAAAAATTTAGCCATTGAATAGGCCCTTTTTTTAGTGGTTGCATCTAATGGAAATTACATGCAATTTTCCAACCAGTTTTTGTTACATGTATATACTATCATTTTTCGAAAACAACCCTCACGAATGCCCGAAGAATTGAAAATTTCTTCAGTTAAGTCTTGAAACAAGTATCAATGATTGGTATTTTTATCAATATTATACTATTATTCATGTGTATGGTTGCGAGCTTGAGCCTTAAATTTTTCCCAGGTACATATCACCTTCTCCTTTTTCCCTACAGTATCTTTGTCAAAGACTTGCACCCGTAATCATTTAGTTTCAAAGCAATGCATTGCTCCAAATTTTGCACCATATATTCATCAATATAACCTTGAGATTGAGAAAAACAATAATAAAATACTTGGGAAGAGGTGTAGTATTTATTGAGATTACTGGTGAATTGCACTAATTCCAAAGTTGAGCATATATTGAATAATGACCTAGAAATGATACTTGTTCCAACTACTATAGATCATGTTGGTGTTGTAATTGAATCAAGTCAAGTATTCAGTACCCCTGAGAAAACAAGTGATGTTGCATATTGTTTAGCTGGAGAAAGTTTAGTAAGTCAACATAATAAGAGTATGAAAAGAACATCAAAAGGCTCAAAAGATCCTGAAGAAAAGATATTGAAGATCCAAAAGGAAATTACACGGTTTGATGATGATGCTCAAACTAGTTTTAAGGAGATTTCACATGAATATTTTATCGAGCGGGTTGACTCTTTACTAGAAGAGTTGCATCCTAAGAAATCAAGCGAGCCTATGTTAGTCATCACATATATTTATTTTCCAATTGCATCTCATGCAATTACTGAAGGAAAAACTGAGACATGCATTGAGTCTCCATTGAGAGAAATGATAAAGTTTCCCATAGCCAATAATAAAGAAACCCAATTGTTGAAGTTCGGTCATGGAACCAAATTAGATTTAGAATATTTTGGAGCTCCCATATTTCTAGCATCAACTGACATGAAAAAGACCAAATTCAATCCACTAGTGCTACAACCTGATGGTACAAAGGTGACAGAGCATTATGATACAAAACCACATTTGTAGAGGTATATTGAAACCAAGTTAATGTTGTATACATAGTATAATGGCAAAGACAGACTGGAGATATGGTATCTCGAAGATTGATTCAGTTTATTGTCAATATGAGGAAGTTACAGACTTTAGTAAACAAGCTAAATGTACAATTTAAGAATGAAAAGATCATCATCAAAGTAAATGTTGCTAGAGCCAAATAACTGGAATATAAAATGTTGAATCTCTCTAATCGAGTTGAAAGTAGTGAAAATATCAAAGGGATTATTGAAGCAGAGGATGTGGAAATTAAGATTTTAAGGTGGAAACTCAATATTCATCAAAATGAATTAGTTGAATCCACAAATTTGAATGATGCTTGCCAACAAAGAGAGAATCGTTGGCATAAAAAATGGAAGATTGAGGAAAATTAATTTACATCTGACCACAAATTGGAAGACCTTGAGAAAGAGAAAGTTAAAGTGTCAGAAATTGTATTGTTAGATAGAAAAACTTTAGAAAGAATTGGAAGAAAATTCTTCACAATGTAAATCATTGTCATTTTTTTTATGAATATGTTGATAAGATTTTTAATCTTTCAAATAATGAAGATAATGTAGATTATTTAGTAGAGAAATATTTAGCATGCAAATAAGAAGTGGTTGATTTGACTAATGCAATCAAAAGATTGAAGAAGGTGCAAGATGACATTGTTGAAGGGATGAAGAAAGAAAAACAAGCATAATTAAAGGAGTTTAGAGATCATGTAAAATCAAAGAATGAAGATATTTATGTGTTAATTACTGCTCGCTATGAATTAAACAAATTGCTGATGGAAACTCTAAATTGAATCCCAGGAAGAAAGTGTCTCATTGAGGCCAAACATCAAATTTGGGACAAGATGATAGAGCATATGTAGGTTTCCAGGACTAAATTTGAACTTTTTCATCACTGTGAAGTTGTTGTCATAGACAAAGCATAGATTGAAGTAAATAAACTATTAAACAAAATGACAACAAAGACTAAAGAAAGTGAACAAGTAATATTGTTCCTTAATTCTCTATCAAATCAGTCTCTGGAAGCATTACGTGTGGAATATTGAATTGATACCATTCTTGAAATCAAGAAGGTGAGTAAAAAGAAAGAGCTAATCATAGTTTTGAAAAACAAAAAAAAACAGGCTAAATGATTAGCAAAAGCATTTAAAGAACAATTTCATCTTATTTTCATGTATGTATGGTTTTCCATTCCTGTGGATAAACGAATTATGGATGTATCCAACTAATTTTTATGAATCTTCCTTAGTTTCGTGTTTTGGTGATCTAGATTCTATTGATCCAAATAAAAATATTTCATCTGGAACACAAATCATAAACTCCTTGCTACATGATTTTTCAGTGTGGATTTGGGAAAGATTTATTCTAGTTCCTTATTATTTACTCACAGAACTATAGATTTCCTTAAGGAGAATGCTTCATTAGAATATTCATTCAAGAGAAAGATAATGCATTTCAAGTTAAGAACTCGATTATTGGACAAGTATGATTAATAAAGAAAAGAGTTGTCATTGAAATAAAGAGAAGACACTTAATTATTGGTCGAGAATAATTAATAAAGAAAAGAGTTGTCATTGAAAGAAAGAGAATACATTCCAACAAAGCATAAGGACATGCAGCGAAGTAAAAAGGGATTATCATCAAGAAATAAGAAGGCATAGTCTAGCCGAAAGTCAAATATTTAAACTATTTGTTATGAGAAAGGAATATATATATATATATATATATATATATATATATATATATATATATATATAATATTATATGTTGGCTTAAAGGGGGGAGATAGTTAGGAAAATGGGTAGAGATATATTTTACTAAAGGGGAGGTCTTTGAGGATAGAAGGGTTGGAATTTTATGGATAAAATACATACACTACTTTCACAAGGAATTTGCACGGATGAGAGTTGCTTTAATTTTACTTTGAAGATTATGACAACATTTAATTGAGAAAATTTGACAGATTCATCATTGGTTCTTGTTGGCTTGTTTTCATCTAGTTTAGATTAATGTTCTTATTTTAATTCATATTTGTTTCTTTTATTTGTGTATGTGTGAACGTGATTATAGAATGAATAATATTGATGAGTTAATGACATGTTCTTATCTTATGATTTCTTTGAGGTTGATATACATTGATATCTTTAGTACTGTGAAATCTGTGAAAAACAGTTTCTACGTGGAATATTTATTAGTCCTTGCCTTCGGCTAGGGACTATAGGTTTCGTGCAACAGTCACAATTTATTAACCAGTCCATTTTTCTACATTACTTAGTGCATTCTGTATCTTTTTAACAAAGTTTTCTCTATGTTTTTAATTGTTATTATTTTTTAAAATTAAAAAATCATTTTATAATTTTAAAAATCTATATTCTCATTTTCTAATTGGCCCTCATGATATTGAGGTGAATAAATACCCATGGTGGAGAGAATGATTTATTTTCTAATTGTAATATTATAAAATTAATTTAAAAATAAAATAAAAGTCATTCGTTGAGGTTTTGAGCATCTGCAAGTATCTCTGAAAATTGACAAGTATCTATGACAATTGACAGTTGTATGACAATTGACAGTTGTATGACAATTGACAGTTGTATGACAATTGACAGTTATATGAAAATTGACAAGTATCTCTAACAATTAACAGTTATAGTATATGTATTATTGTTACTGGAGTCGATGCCATCCTGTGGCGATCTGCAGTCGATGTCATCCCATGGCTATCTGCATGCAGAATGGTATTAATCTTATCACCCTCAACCATCGTTGCTCACTACCTTGCCATGGTGATCGTGTATGCTTATCGAGATGGGAGAAATTCATCTCAAATTTGTCCTCAGATGGGAGATGGAATTCTTCACATGCTATACCTGTAACTGTAAACTAGAATTCTTCACATGCTATACCTGTTACTGTAAGCATTTTTAATGTCATCTGTTAGAAAATAACAAATAATAATATGATGTTTGTATTTTGTATGGCATAGTTGTAATTGATTTGAAGTTGCTTGATCGACCTGTCATGATCCTTTAGTTTGGAATTCGATTTGTGATTGTAGTGGGAAGAAAAAAAACCACAATTGTATTATCATCTTAGAATTCGTCGATCACTCCAACATAATCTATGGATTTTTAATTTTTGTACTACTGGTGTTGCTTGTTTGGATTCTCTTGCCGTGTTTCAAGAAATTCTCTACTATTAGTGTTGCTTGTCCCAATGCTCCTCAGATGGGAGATGGAATTATTCACATGCTATACCTGTAACTGTAAGTGTTTTTAATGACATCTATTAGAAAGTAATAAATCATAATATGATGCTTGTATTTTGATCTATGGTCGGTATCATTAAAGA
Organism: Picea engelmannii; assembly: GCA_009831015.1. Taxonomy (NCBI): domain Eukaryota; kingdom Viridiplantae; phylum Streptophyta; class Pinopsida; order Pinales; family Pinaceae; genus Picea; species Picea engelmannii. Next base: position 254,458 of record ML799725.1, on the reverse strand, counting down.
AATTCACTGACCTATCCTCATGAAATGGAACTAATCCTCATGAAATGGGAGTTGTTCATGTGCACTCTCTACAGAAGGGAGAGTTCATTTATCGACCTTCTCGACCAGAGGTCATTCATGGAGGCCCTTTCTTTTGTTTTCTCTCCCTCTCCCTCACAGTGAGACAGAAAAACCCTGGAAACCAATATCTTTCACATCTATATTGGTTTCTCTCCACGATTGGTTTATAGTTCTCTATTTCTCTTCATATAAAGCATTTTGTTCTATATTTGATTTAATCCACTAGTTATAGGTTGTCCTGACTAAAGAGGGTATAAGTTAATGTCTAGTTAGAGGTTGGGGTAGTTCTAATTTATTGAGGGTGGGATAACAATTTGAAGGCCATCTCTTGAACTATAGATCTCTTGGACAATAGCCCACAATAAATGGATTAACTGAACTTGCACGGTGATTTTGAATTGTAGATCCAATCCAAGCAAAGCCGCTTATCCAAGGCCAACTGTGCAGCCAAAGTAGGAGCATCTCCCAATCAATAGGTCGAGGAGGTCGAGGCATACGAGAGTGGAGGGACTCGGATTTGCAATTGTTGACAGGTGAAATGTTGTGTATGCATCGTGCCTATTGTCTTGATTGGTGAATGAATGAAGGAAGCCATCTTGTGTCCCGGTTGGTTGTTTGGTTCAAGAGACTCGTTCGCATGTGATATCTATGACTCGATTTGCTCGGTAGGGGGGGGGGTATTTTCATTGTCATTCGCACTTTTGGTAAACCAGAAAGAAAAAATCCCTCACATATTGAAATGAGAAGGCCTATCGAATGAATAGATAGATCATTATTCCCCATGGTCCAGTCAATGACTCACGAGCTATGCCTAAATAGTATGAAAGGGATAAGAATGAAGCCCGTATTTTGGGTTTAGGTATGTGTACCAACGAGCTCTGATTGCTTCAGCTTTATAGGGAAGAAATAGTTATGTGTGTTTAGTTGATTAGAAGATGAAAGGAAGAAAACCTATTCAAAGCCTAAAGCCTATTACGGGTAATTCCATCGGGTTGGGTGAAAGTGGATAGATGCGGGACAAAATCCTATAAAAATCGAAAGCCTATTACCATAAACAAAAAGAATAAAGTTGTAGGCATAAATTCTATGTTCTCTAACCGGTTACCTGAATCCATACTTAGCATGTTCTTCTTTTTGGCCTCCTTCTTATGGTTCCTTACATTTAGCTTACAATGTATCTTCCAACAATTCTCTTTAGTATGGACATCAATGTTACAATGGTTAGTACAATCAGATTAGGAGCTCACAAAACAATAATAAAATACATAAATATTCAACTTAATATCATGCACAGGAAGAATAAACTAGGAAACCAAATCATGCACACATAAACACCAATATTTTTGTGTAGATACCCCTAGAAAAACCTTGGAGGGAAAACCAATCCAGTGATGATTTTATTAATGTCAAATCAGGGCTCCTGTAACAAGGATATGTAAGTTTTAAACTTGCGAAGTAAAGCAATGCATATAGATTCTTAAGCAATACAGAAATTTATCAATGGCTCATACACAGAGTACACAGAGATTTTATACCGAAAACCATCAACCGAGAAAACCTTTCTTATATTCATTATATTGAATTTCACCATTCACCATACAATATATACAATGTTTTTAGGTATTCCGTAGATACGAAAACTCCAATCCCTTAATCCGAGATTAATTTACAAATCCGCTAAAAATAGCAAAAACCGCCCAAAAAAAAAATTGGGGCATTGCCCCGGGCTACCGCCCATTGCCGAACACTGCACGTAACCAGGGGGGGCATACCTACACCCCCTGGGACCACCCTAGGAAAGTGCTTGGTGCACACGACAGAGCTCTAGTGGTAGGGATCGTCAGACACAGTTGTAGTATCTGACGCGCCCACACACACACCCATGCAAAGAATATAACACATACCCAACATTCTCCCACTTGTTGTTTTCTTTGCATCGGGTCCAGGGAATTATATAGTCAACAATCCATGGCAACAATGCACATTGTTTCTCTACACCAGGAGAACTTTTCTTTGCTCACAGACTTTGTCAATGAATCTACAACATTCTTCAAAGTGTCAACCTTTTCCAGCAACACCTTCTTTTCCTCACCCATGTCTCTCACAAAGTGATACTGAACATCAATATTCTTTGTCTTCGAATGATAAGCTAGGTTATTTGCTAGGAATATTGCACTCTGACTATCACAGTCTAATCTCACTGCTTGTTGTACCAACCTAATACCTGAACACAATCTTTGTAACCATACTTCTTCCTTGCTTGCATGAGTGGTTGCCATGTATTTAGCTTCTGTAGTTGAGAGTGCCACTACAACCTGTCCTTTGCTCATCCAATTTATTGCTCCTCCAAATAAGTTAAACACATACCAACTTGTATATCTTCTACGATCCAAGTCTCCAGCCCAGTCTGCATCAACAAAGCCATGTATGTCCACCACTCTATCTAATCTCGATCTTCCTTGGTAGCACAATCCATAACTGGTGGTGCCACGAAGATACCTGAAGACCTTCTTTATTGCTATCCAATGCTCCTTCCCTGGTTTTGAAATATACCTGCTCAAAACTCCCACTACATGTGCAATGTCCAGTCTAGTACAAACCATTGCATACATCAAACTGCCAACTGCACTGGCATACGGAATATGGGACATGTCCTCTTCTTCTTCCTGTGTCTTGGGACATTGACCTGTAGATAACTTTACACCTATAGGAATAAGAACATTGACCAGATTACTTCCATGAATATTAAACCTCTGCAATATCATCTCAACATATTTTCTTTGATTAAACCAAAGTTTCCTGTTTGCACGATCTCTTTTAATCTCCATTCCCAGAATGAAGTTAGCAGCACCGAGATCCTTCATGTCAAATTTTGAGGATAGTTGCGATTTCACCTCCTTGATAACATCCATGTTATTTCCTACCAACAACATGTCATCAACATACAACACTACATAAATGAAGTGATTACCAACCTTCTTGGAATATACATAGT
>ML799725.1:212217-233906 GCA_009831015.1 Picea engelmannii | reverse complement strand
ATCTTGGCATCTCACCAAGAGTCCCTAATTGTGTCGACTCCCTCAACACAAGTGTCTTCCTCCTTTTCCTAGCCTTGCTTTTATAACTATGAGTTACAATCTTTTTATAATCTTCAAAGTGATCTATGGTTGAGATCACTTCTCACTCTCACTTAAGATTTAGATTACATGATCCATGCTATGCATATTTCTTAAATAACTCAATTAACTAATTACATAGTTAATTAATAATAACAATTTACTTTAATAATTCTTATAATTAAGTAAATTCAAGAGTAGAAGGCTTTGGACGATTTACACACAACTAGGAACATAGACATGTGCAGAAATACATGTCTGATGCTACCACAAACATCAACACAAAATCCCTAAAAAAGGATGGAAACACAAGAAAACAAATTGGCTTATAAAATAACTAGACCCAAATCTGTATGATGTCTTAAAGGAAGATAATATGGATGGTGTAATGAGGGGGAAGATATCTAAAGAATCTCTTATTTATTTATGAGGGAGGACACGACTTATGGTTTCTCCAAGGAAAATTTCTCTCAATATTAAGGCTTCCAAGCTTTAGAAGCAATCATTCTCGCATAACCAAAGAACGATATTTATTGTTTTACATCCCAAGCTTCAATATAAAATTAATTGGCTCAATTTACCTCTAAAAGTCCCTAAACAAGAGGAAATTTGATGGTAAGGGGGTATCAGGTGATAAAATCCCTAAGGGTTATATTATTTTCATTAGGAACACCTCTTGATTCCTTGGACTATGTGTATTTGATGGAATCAAGTGATGTTGTGTCCATCCCAAGGGATATTTCTTCAAAGTAATGCAAATAAAAGCCCCAAAATTCCACCGTTTAGTCTATCTACTAGCTATGACCCAGGAAAGTAGTTCCCTTGGATGAGAAAGGTTAAATATAGGGAGGTTTAGCCATATATTTAGGTTATCCCAATCATGTGGGGAGAAAAACACATATGTCAATATAAAAATCCAAGGCTTCAAGGGAGGTAAAGGGATACAAACAACTAACTGTTAGCAGGGCCCTTAGAGTAGGTAACACCCAAAAGAATGTGACTTAATGATCATTCTCTCTTTGAATTTGTGAGGGGTTAGGGGCACCCTTAAACAAAAATCCCTAAAATAGTGTTCACTATATATAAATTTAATGTAGTAGTTCTCCAAGAAACCATGTGTTCAAGGTCAAAAGAAATTTAGACATTGTCTTCTATCATAAAGGCATGCAGATTTTTCTCTATAGATGCCAAGGGTTTTCTAGGGGTCTTGTATTTGTTTGGAATGTGATTATTGATTCCCTATCTACTCATATGTTGAATGTAGGTATTATATTATAAGGTAGATCAATTTTTTTAGGAAAATTGTACATGATGGTTAATATTTATGGGCTCTATGGGGATAGAAATGCTTACATGGAGATGTTTAAGGAACAATATTATCTAGTAGGAGATTATGTAATTTTAGGTGTTGATCTCATCCCAACCTTAATATTAAAGGTATTTCGGGTAGAAGTGGCCAGGAATGACCCACTAGAAAATAATTTATCTCATCTCTTTGAAGAGTTAAATTTGGTTTATGTTGAGCCAATTTAGGTTTTCCTCACTTGGATAAATTCTAGGAGAGGTAGAGAAGGTATTTCTAAAATATTGGACATGTTCCTAACTACTAGAAGGATTGTTGAGGAATTTTCAATATTTAAGTCATGGGAAGGTTATGGAGGTTCTTCAAACTACCTGCGTGTTCTTTTTCAAAATTAAGTTGAGGATCAGAACTCCCTTTATCCCCTTAAATTCTATCATGGTTGGTTAATTGAGGAATCCTTTAGACATTTGATTCCCAAAAATTGAAAAACCTAGGATGAAATTTCTAAATACTTTTCCTTGCAATAGCTTGAAAATAACCTTGAAAAAGTGAAGAAGGTAGGAATTGACTAGGTTAGGGAAAAGGAAAATAAAAAATAAAGGGTTTTAAAGGAGGTGGAAGAAGAAATTGTAAGTCTATTTGAGCATAACCGTAATGCTCCAAATGCTTAAAATATCATAACAGAATAGAAGTACACACCATGTACAAAATGTGAACATGGAGCACAAATCCAAGATAGATAAGTTATACAATAACTCCTTAAATAATAGGAGAACCTCCTCCAAATACATAATTGCATTCATGCATCACAATTCATGTGTCTCCAATAATGAATACATGATATCTATATATACCTATTGACACACTACATATGAGGTGCCTTTACTATTAGACCAACCCAATTAGACATATATTTACACATTATATGTACATTTGTCCCCATATATGCCCCCCTTGGGGTCATATCATACACATTTAACCCCATATATGCCCCCATTGAGTCATAACATAGTACCCTCCAAAAAGATTTGTCCTCAAAGAATTTCAATTAAAGGCTTCACATGTGATGAGACCAAGTAATATGATTTTCTTATGTTTCTTATTTATTCATTCCATTGATGATTATCTATCCATCCAAAATCAATTTTTTTTTGTCTTAATCATTGGTGTCTAGTTGTTTCATAATTTTATTTCCTTTGATTCCATCTATTTTTGTTGTAACTTCTCCAATTTGTAATGGATGTAGGTTTCTGATAATAGCTTGTTGAAGAGTGGTTTTGTGATGCCTTGTTCCATGAATAGTGGAAAGTGTTTTTTCTTCTTCCTTGATAATGTTGACACCAACCTTCTTTCCTTCCTTGAAATGTTTCCCGGTAATGAGGGTGTCAATATCTTTCCACTTTTGACGGTTTTTCTTCACTCTGCATTTTCATTTCATCTATATTATTTTTGGATTCAATGGAGTCATCTATCTTCCTTAATTTCTCTTTGATTGTTCTAGCCTTGGAGATAATGTGATCATATTTGGCATGTACATATTCTAGATGGAGTTCAACTTCTTCAAGTAGTTTTTTGTGACCTTCTTGAATTGTGTCTTCTTTCTCCTTTTGAATCTGTAGTTTCACCCCATTTATCAAATTATGACATTCTTATTCGATTTTGTATTTCATTTATGATTTTACCTCATCAGTATTTAGTGATTCCTCAACCTTCTTTCAAATTCCCTCTTCAAGTCTTTTGGTAGATCCTTCATCCAAGATCCTTGTTTTTTCTTGATTTTTACCATGCTTCTTTTCCTCTTTCAGTCTATTGAACTCATCCAATATTTTTTTATTACAATTTCTTAATCTAACTATTTATTCATCTTTGTTTTTCAGTTCTTCTTCTAACTCGTCCTTTTCCCACTTTTCTTTGCTACTCATTTCTTGCTTTAAGTTCTTAAGCTCCTTAGTGAGTGATTCATTAAGGGATGGCATCTTGACGAAGTCATCATTTTTATTTGTAATATATTTTCTTACCTCTTCATTATCCTCTTTCAATTTGGAGACATTTTATTTTGATTCATTTAATTCAAATTGAATTTTAAGCATCCCTCCATTTTTTATCCTTGAACCATTTATTTGAGAAGATCTCTTCAAATTTTTCCCATCTGGAGTAAAGTATAGTATCTTCATCAAAGCTATTACACCACTTAGAATCTCCCCCCCAAAAAATAAGAGATGCCCCAAAAGGACTCAAACCAATATTAGTTACCATCCTCAACCATTCTTTAGGATTGATTTCATATTTATCTTCATATCCACTAAATAAGGGTATTGCCATTGATTCTTAATTTAGGTTTAACTCAAACATTCAACTTACAACCTTAATATATTATGAATAATGATCTCAAATAGTTATAATCCTTATTCCAATGTAATATTCTATTTTTTCTCTTCTCAATAGATTTTGAATCAGCTCAATCAAACATTCCAATCAAAGGTTATGATAGTTTTAAGTAAACATACCTTTGAAACCCTCATTTGGTGTTTTTCCTCCTCGCCAACATTCCTTCTGATGTATTTTTGAAATGTTGGCTCCTGTGATTCTAATATTTCTACCTATAGTTCCTTGAGATGTATTCTCTACAATGCCTTAGGTATGACCAAAATTGGGTGTTCCAAATGAAATTTGTTGTAAATTTCTCAAACCTTGATGAATCTTGTCCTATTTTGAAGAGAGAACTTGTACATAATTCCTCGGGTCCAATATTCGATAAAGGATTTTGAAATTTTCACCCCAAATACTAAGGACTTTCTTATTTTCAATGCAATATTTAGTTTCACTGAATTTTCATCCTTTATGAAGAAGTTATGATTGCTTTACCCAAAACACTTGTTTGTGACTAGTTATAGGACTAGTAAAAAGCCTTATCTTCCATAGGGTGTATCTCCAAACTACAGTGAAACAAAATCTGAAATTAATACCACCTGTACAATGATATGTATTTTTAAAAATCCTCCAAATTTCTCTTTCTGAAGTGGCTCCAAAAAACATTTATAGGAAAAATTACAAGATGACTTTCTTGAAGAAGAAAAAACTTAGGATAAATGCCCTGATACCAAATGAAATTCTCCAAATGCTTAAAATATCATAACTGAATAAAAATACACACCATGTACAAAATGTGAGCTTGGAACACAGCTCCAAGATAGATAATTTATACAATAAATCCTTAAAGAATAAAAGAACCTCCTTCAAATACCAAATTTCATTCATGCATCACAATTCACATGTATCCAATAATGAATACATGATATTTATATATACCTATTCACACACTACACATGAGGCCCCCTTACTATTAGGCTGACCCTATTACGTATATATTTACACATTAAATGTACATTTATCCGCATATACTCCCCCTCTTGAGGTCATATCATACACATTTAACCCCATATATTCCCCCATTGGGTCATAACAATAAAACTAATATAGTATTCTCATATGAGAAATTTATTTCTCTAAAATCCCTAGAAGATTGAAAGAATCTATTGTTAAACAAAGAAGAGATAGAGTGAAGGCTCAAAAGTAGAGAAATTTGGTTGGATGAATGGGACAAAAATACCAAGTTTTTTTATAAATATACTAACCATAGTCCTAGAAGTGTCAAGATTATCTAGGAAATTGTCTTGCCTAATGGCTCTAGGGTCGGATATTTCTAGGATGTTGTTGGAGCTGGTATAAAGCATTTTCAAATACTATTCATAGAACTTGAAATTGAAAATATTGTAGAATTAACAAAATTGATCATAATATTTCTAGTCTTATTGATGACAAGATGAATGAGTTGAAGGTACTTCTAAAATTTGTTAAGAAGGGAAAAATCCCAGGCCTATGATAGTTGGGTAGTTGAATTATAATTAGGATTCTATGAGATTTTAGAGGAAAGGATTCTAAGAGTAGTAGACGAGTATAGATTTTCTTGGAAAGTTTTGTGTTACTTAAATTCCACCTTTATAACTCTTATCCCCAAAAAGAGTGAACCATATTGTAATATCATGGTTTTGAGTCCCCGAAATTGTTGATGTATTTTGTTTATTTTATGAAAGGTTGGAGTTCCTAAACAACGGAAAGAGGTTGGAGTGCATAGGAAATGTAATACATTGATCATTATTAATAATAAAACACATCGTTGGTTTCCCGATGGACAAGGACAAGTGTTATAGGGGGTTGTGATTTTATGAGAGAGGGGGGAGGGAACATAAGGGGGACAAGCCTTTACACTTTGAAATTATTTTATTTTAATCACCTTGGAATTTTGGAGAGAAAGAAAGGGTTGCATGAGCTTCTTGGGGGAAGCCCACATTATGATTTTGATATTTAATCCATGTTCTTGATTGTCTTTGGGGTTTGACCATTTTCATAATGAACCAAATTATTTTTTGGAGTTATTCCTATCGAATTCACTCTTCTGCTCATTCTTGGATATGCACGGGGAAGGGAAAATGAATTTTTGAAGACCAACTTCCATGGTTTGTTGGCTGTAATTAATTTTTGGTCATTCTGGGAGGGAATGAGAGCCTATGGGCATGATAATAATGAAAGTTGAGATAGACTTTTCTACAACTAAGAATCTTGACAGTTTCCAGCATTGAGATTTCCATATCAGAGCACTAGATCGCTAGAAAGAAGTGGAAAGCCCGAGGGATTCCATGGCAGTGAAGGGGGTTCACTTTATTTGGGTGGTGTAGACTAAGGGGAAAGAGAGAGTTGGTAAACTATATTTGTTGTGTGTGAGAAACCTATGAGAGATTGAATGATGAATGGTTGAGAAGCTGAGATATAGGCTAAAACTCATCCTTGTGGATTCACAGCCCTGGATCAAGGGTGACCTATTGTTGATACTTAGAACAACAATGTATAAGGTTGGGTGGAACGTGCTTGGTTTGCAACCAGTTGGTGATTGGTTTTTATAAATAAAAGTTCTCTCTATCATGGTTATCTCTACTTATATATTTATTTTCATTGTAGATTATTATTATCTATGAGATATTATGTGTTTATACCATGCATGCTTGTTGGTTATTTTTGTGCAAGGCATGCTAATATTACAATTTATAGTTAGCAAGAATATTGATGAATGCATGTGATGGTATTGTATTTCTTTCTTTCTACATTATTAATTAATTGGTATCAAAAAATTTGAATCAGCACAAGAGGGTGAATTTTAGAGGAACCCGGGAAGTGGAACCGGTTCAGATCAAAGCATTGAGAAAATCATTTTTGGTTTGTCAATCTGGGTGCGTCACACCTCCTCCTTTTAATTTTTAATGCCTATTTCTCTATGCATCATAATTTACAAGATCATACCAAAGGTAATATCCAACATATTATAGTTGATCTTGTCAAGATTTATTCCAAAACAAAACTTGGGCTTTATTTTGAATAAGTAGATTCATGATGCAGTGGGGATTGCATAAGAAGGGAAGGATTATATAAAGATGAATAAACAACCAATAGGGGTATTAAAAATAGATCTAGCTAAGTCCTATGATAAAGAATTTTTTTTTTCTTAGGTTGATACTTCTTCAAATAGGAATGAATTTACAAACTATTGTATGGATCATGGGTTGTATATCCTCAACCTGTTATGTCGTTCTTATAAATGGATCACCTTCAAGGTTTTGTCAATTCCATAAGAGGAATTAGATAAAATTTATTTTCGTCCCCCTTTTTGTTTTTATTGGTATTAGAAGGCTTAAGTAGGTTGATTTTAGAGGCCCAAAGAGAAGGGTTTGTTAGAGGAGTTAGATTTGCAAACTCAATGGCTCTACCACACCTATTGTTTTTTGATGATATTATGGTTTTTGGTCAAGGAAATATAAGAGAAATGAATCAAACAAATATTATTATAAATTATTACTGTAAATCCATGGGGATGGAAGTTAACACAAATAAATATTATTTTCTCTTCAATCGTTTGGAGGAATATTTAGATGGAAAAATAAAATAGATAATCTCTATGAATTATAAACCCATAGAGCAAGGAGTTAAGTTATTAGGTTTTAATTTTAAGCCTAATGATTACAAACATTCATATTGGCTATGATTGTTTAAAAGGATTGAATATAGGATTTCCTATTGGTGTCATAAAAAAATTGGAAAGTATTCCAATTTATTGGTTATCTGTAACCCACATTCAAAAAGGAATTTTGGATAAGATCATAAATAAATTTTGTATCTTCTTGTTGGTGTAAATATGCATAGAGGGTTAGAAAATCTACAGATCTTGTGGTCACTTCAAGATAATAGAAAAATGTTAGAGAATAAGTAGAAACCCTAGTTTTAAATGAAAAAATCACCTTCAGATATACGTTATTCTTGTGAACAAAATAAATATGCAAAAAAATAAATAAGCAAGCACAACAAAATCATGGAAGAATGAAAACATTTCCCATTACCCAATAGATGGCTTTACATAACACCTATGAAGAAACCCTTGGATATGTTGATCTCCATTTTCTTCTCCTTTGGGAGGGTCCTTGAGCTTCCCTAAGTGTGTGGATGCTCTCTCCTCTATCGATGGCTATAGATGAGGATGGTTGCTACAAGATAATTCCCTCAAGGAACTAGGGTTTCTTGAGTTATGGAGAAAATTTAATTGAAATCACACACAAAAGAGAGAGGATAAAGAATGAGATGAGAGGTGAAAATGAAATGAGATCATCAGATGAGGGGATAACCCTCTTACTTTTATAAGAAAAATATTAAATTTTATTTCATTAATTTTCTTTTATAAATAAAATTAAGAGGGGAAAGTCAGAAGATGGGGTTTTATGAATTTATTAGGTGAAAATAACCTTAGAAAATTGGTTCCTATAATATATATTGATGGGACATGGTGTAAAAGTGGGTTTTATGTCATGGTGCCCATATTATTGATAGTGCATTCCAGTACACCTAGAATTTTGGTCCAGGTGGTCACTTTTTAGGTCATAACAGATGTCCCCTAATGTGTGAGGTTAGGAGAATGTCGTATGATGAAAATACATTATAGTCTTGTTTTACCAATGGATGAAAAAACCGAGGAGAGAGAGAAGTTCCATGGGGAATATAACAACTTGCAGAAGAGGCTGAAGAAGACCACCTGTCAACAAGAAAGTCACAAGGTTTTGAGTTACATTATCTCAATAGAGATGAGGTAGGAATACCCATACTCATCGACAGAACTCATGATAATGATCACAATGATGTGCCATGGCATACATGGGTTGAATTGGTGAGATAATATGAGGTCTCAAATACAATATAGTGTTGTTAAGAGAGGCCCATAGTACAATATAACGAGATGAAATGTCCCATATACATATTCCTGGATAAAAGGACTACGTCTACATCATAACTATTGCTAATAAAGATACATATGAATTGATGCCCCAACCTGGACTGAGGGGGGTGAAAACAACCTAAGAAGATAGGTTGAACAATAATGGGGCTATGAATATTTGAAATGAGATAGTTGAAGGGAAGCTCAAACTCAGGTCTTTAGTAATGGTTGAACCAATCCAATCAAATGTCAAGAACTGCATATGAGGCTACATGATGGATATGTGTACAAATCTCAATGTTCTGATGATGAGTCGAAGTTGAGCATGTGATACTCTACCAAGTTTGAGAGCAATGATGAATCACTCATATTGTTCCAAGGTAACCCATCGAAAATTAAGATAGGTACCAAAATACATAGGACTAACCCCTAGAATGAAGGTGTTGATGTCAATAAGGGAAAGGCCATTGGCACCCGATAATGAAAGAGTTTCTTAGGCTCGTTATTTAATGTACAAAAAATGGAGTTATATATTTGGAAGAATATGATGATGCTTGAACATATGGGGGACTAATTGAAGGGAACCCCCTCCTGAGGTCTTATGCATTTCACACATGTCCTGGAAACTGGTATAATCAATTGGATCACTAAACCTCAAGTGTATGATTCTCAATTGTGTGGTGATAAGATGAAGTTGACCATGTGAGAACTAACCAGGTCATAGGGAATTGATGACTCCCTCTGCTTGGTCCGAAGAAATTACCAATAGTGAATATAATTCCAAGATATACAATCCTCTAAGATAGACCCTTAGAATAAATATGTTGAAGTTGATAAGGGAAGGCCCAATGGAATTGAGGCAATGATGAGTCCTTGGAACCAACACAATGAAAAAAGTAAGTTGTGATTGACAGACACTGACATGAAAGGTGGACTGGAAGGAAATGAGAGGTGCAAACAACACTTCCCTTGTTTAGATAATAAATGTAAGGATGACCTCTCAACAAATAAAATAATTTTTCAAGGAATGGTCGATAACGAGGCACATGTATTTTCAAGGACAAATATTTTAGGCCATAGGGACAAACTGAGGTAAAAGCTAGAAAACATGTGATAGGTATGGATCACATAGGTGATGATAAAATATAATAGTACACAATGTGGAATTGAACAAACTCCATGGGATATAAAGGTGAATCATCTTAGATGTTTTAAATAACGGAAACATAGGGATGTTTCCAAGATTGAACCAATCAATTTAAAATCACAAGGTTGTCCAAGGATTTCCAAAGGGTTTCTAGGAGGAGAAGGTAATATATGTAGTACCAAAGGGAGAATACAAAAAATAAAAAATGTGTGTCAGAATACATAGTATCCAATTGGAATCCCACGGGGAAAACCAAATGGGGATATGTATGGGAAATGAGGAGATAAATTCCCCCGAAAAAAACTAGATGGTAATATTGTTGAAGGTGAAAACTACAAACAAAAGTGATTAATGGTAGGGGCATTAATGGAAATATCCTTGAGGGTGGGTGAATGGTGGCACACAAATGAAGAATTTTCACTATATGGATGTAACATCCACATTTTTTTTTCCCTAATTAATTTGTAATTGATTATGATTAATGATGATTATCTCGACATGGAGATAATGTTGCCATTTTATGGATGGTAAAGGATGTAAAGGTGCAATATAAAATATGACCAACTAATTGATGGGTGAAGCCTTAAGTACTAGCAATGATACCACTAGAGGAAGAGAGAGGGATTCATTATGTCAATGGATACCAAGCCACCTTGTTACATTAATTTGGGGGAAATAACACATTCCCTCTAGCTTGATGTTGAAGAAAAATATTTATGAAGTATGGTTGGGCAGTTGAAAAGGAGATCCCATGTAAATGCATGGGAGTAATGGTATGGTACATCCATGTAAGAATGTGAATTGTGAACCACATAAATTCATCGAAAAGATGAAAGAGACTTTGACACGAAGGGGAGAGTATGCACGCGTGCATGCATAGGAAGTCATTTCGGGCCTAGAGAATGGAGGAACAAAGGATGTTGAGAAAAGGGAGAACCCATGTAATGAGTAGATGCGGGTTTCAAGGAAATATAGTCTTGTGTGGATAGTATTAGAATGGAGAAACTAATCTGAGTTGAGAGGGCCATGAGCTTGATGCTAGCAGGGCATACAATAAACCTTGTGGAGAGCCTAGGTATGGTGGGTGTGAGAATTAGAAACCATTGGTTGTGTGAAGGAGAGTGGACTTCACCTTTCTAATTGGTCTGATAGCTTGAGAGAATTCCTTGGTGGTATCATGGCTTGGCATGGGGGTGGCATGTTGATGAAGTGACAAAGCAACAAAGATCGTGGCTGGGTGGAAAGGAGTTCACTCATAGTTAGTTGGGGCTGGCTGCAACTTGTAAATAGATAAGTGTTATTTGAGCTCTATGTAATTGAATGAAATTAATGATTGGATCATGTATTTCATTCATGAGTGTGTATGCATGTTAATGGTATGAATACCTATTTTTTAGTTTCAAGTCTTTGTGCTAAGAGATCTCGACCCTTGACCTTCCTTGAGAAGCTTAGGATGGAGTTCATCACCTCGAGATAACTGGACCTCCAGACCACTAGAGATCCTTATCCTCATTCTCCTTTATTGTTGTCCCATTTTCTCGGTGTCCGGTTGGGAAAGGTTCCAACCTTTATCCCTTTGTAAGAGTATGAATAGAAGGACGATTGAGTTACTAGTTGATGACACCAGGCTTACATGGACAAGCCAATAAGAAGAGGAAAAGTGTCAACACCTGAGTGGGTAGGAGTTGTATTCTTGTGATGACATGTAGTTCCACATCGATCCACGTATTGCACTGAGGGTGGACCATGTGTCATGAAGATATTGTGCCACTTGTCAAGGTTGATTGGAGTTCCATCTCAAATTTTGTATGAGGCCAAAGGATGTGATGAAGTTGATAACCACATGTCATGTCACATCATTCTACCATGTCAGCGAGGTGTCCAGTCATGTTAAAGGGCATCATGCAAGGTGGCATGCCATATATGGACCACATGTCATTAGCACTAGCTAGATCACTAGATCATGCATTTGAAGGTTGATTTCTTTTTGTATACCTAGGGTCCCAATTCCCAATGAGCCTAGTCCCTGGTGAGTCAGATACCTAGTGGAATGCAGTGTCTGGTTGGTTAGGGTGTCGATTGGGATGTGGTCTCAGGGATCGGTCCACCAGATAACTAGTCGTTGGAAGGGCCTTATTTAGTGTCAAGTGCAGAGGATCCAAGGGATCCCAATGCCCAGTTAGGCACATAACCACCTCCAAGTATTGTCATTGCTTTTGCAATGTGCTCGCCACCTATTGTTCGGAATGTGACATGTTGGAGGATTATGTTTCCAGAAACTTCAACACCTAGGCAGTGCCATGTAGAATGGTATAGGTGTCAAAGGTCCACGTTGGTACCACATGAACGTAAGGTGGATTTTAGCAGGAGAAGGTCTGGAGATTTTAAAAGGCCATAAATTTTGATTCTGAACTTGGTTTTTTGAATGGTGATAGTCATTAGAAAGCTATCGACAAGAATAATTTGATTATGAGATCAGATTTGAACTTAGAGGGTTGATTCATAAAGGTAGTTTGAGAAAATAAAAGAGGAAATTTGTATATCCCACCAGCCGAAAAGAGTTTATGGGTCCATGTATGTTACAAATGGTATCAAATAAGAGCTTCAAACACTAGGCCTAGATGGGCCAGAGAATAGTAACAATATTGATATATAAACACTAAGATGAGCCTATTGGAAATTGTATTTCTTCCCTAATATATATATATATATATATATATATATATATATATATATATATATATATATATATATATATATATATATTATCTACACAATCTTCTTGAGATAGACTACAAAATCCATGTTTAAAATTTCTCACAACAAAAAATATAATCATGTTGGTTTGTAGTATAAGAAGTATTCCATGACCTTTTTGGAATTAGAATTAATACTCTTGCAATCATTTGAATGTACTGATAGGGTTTAATGGTAATCTCTGAAGGTAAATGGAAAAAAGAAAAGAATCTTGCTATAGGGTTGCATAATTCCAAAGAATGAATGAGCTAGGTTGTCATAATGTTGTCTGTGAGTATGGTTTTATAGAGCTTTGGCAGTAATATTTTTTTCTTAAATAAAAATCTAAACCATGTATGAATAACTCCCCATGCTTGTGTGACCAATGAAAATATTTTTAAGTTCAGTTCATAATGAAAGACACTTGTTTTTTATTAACCCATTTAAGCATAAGTAAATGGATTTTAAGAGAAAGTAATGATGTAATCACTTGGGATTGAGAGGTTCCAAGGATAAATGGTGTGCTCATTAATAACCTTTAGCATTATAAGATGGATATTCTACCAATGCATATGGAAATGATTAAACATGTGTGTAACATGCATATAAACTTAGAATAGTTTGTTGTTAGTTGTAAAATATAATGTGTTGATGGGTCATTTTGGGTTATTGAAGATCTAATAAAAACAAGAAAAGTTAAAAACATGAATGAGAATGTTGATGATTCTATTTCTTTCAGCCTTAAGAAGATAAGGAAAAGGAACAGTAAGGTGTTGATCTAAAGTATGGTAAAGGGAGTGTTGGGAAACTTCCCTAAAGAACAATGATTAGAGAACATCTAGAGAGGGATGATATTCATACAATATGGCTTAATATGCTCAAGTAAAAGTGAGGAAATTTAGGTAAGAGTTCCCTAGTAAAGTTCTACCGACCCAAAATAATTTGAGGTATGAAGAGAGACACTACTAGATATTGAAAAAATTGCGACAACCACTTGCGACGAAAGTACTCTTTCGTCGCAACATGCAAGAGAAATCGTTATAAATCTACCCCGTATTCGTCGTAATCTCGATGCCTGCAGTTTGACTAAATTATTATGGTCAATGTTCGTCTCAAGAGCGACGAATTTAGATTGTCTGTCACTCTTGCAACGAACTTTGACCATAATAATCTAGTTAAAATTTACCATTGAAAATGACCTAAAATAAATAGGTGGAAAAAAAAATATTTTTAGGTCACTATCATCGTAATTGCGACAATAGTGACCTAAAATTGGCCTATAAATATTTGACGATTTAAAGATGTTGCAACAATCTTGCTATAACAACGACGGTTCCGAAAGGGTATTTTTGTGCGGAAAAATGTCATAGAATGTTGTTAGAGGTGGGGAAAAAAGTAAAGCGGCTGAAAAAGGTGATGGTAGATGTTATTGCCCTTGTAAAAAATGTTGCCTCAAATGTCCCGTAATAATTTTAATAGAAAAAACTACAAAACATTGTAGGAAATATGGTCACATTGATGGCGGATCGAATGAATATCGTCCCATGGTAATTAGCTATATATTCATTATCGTTTTTTATTTTGTCAATTTTATATAAAATTATATATATGTATATATATTGTTTGAATGTTTGTTATAGTATACACTAATTTTGCATGATTGTTTGTAATTCTAAAGTTAGAGTTGCCCTCTAACTTTCCACAAAATATTGCACCAAGTATTAGTAGAAATGATGTTGTACAAGTTGAGCAACATCATCATGACCAAGCAAATGAGGATCTCATGGAAGAAGATGATGGGACAAATCAAGTTAATGATCCCATGGAAGAAGATGATGGGACAAATCAAATGATCCAAGATTTTTTTTCGCAACCGAATGAGGATGGGAAAAATGTTGGTATTTATGATGAACCTCTATTAGAAAAGACAAATAAACGACTTTATGAAGGATCAAGAGAAAATATTCTCTCTGCTACATTGTTGTTGGTGAACTTAAAAGTTATGAATAATTTGTCGAACACTTGTATGACACAGATACTAAGGTATGTAATATGTTTCATCTCATACTATACATAAATGTTGATTTCTTTATATTTTTTTTTAGTGTTAATTAATGTGTAAAATAAGAATGCATTTTTTACAATTAATATTCTTACATTAACTAGTTGTTTGTTATGTTGTAGATTGTTAGGTGAATTTTTGTTACCATCGTCAAATATTTTACCTCACACATATCGAGGTTTTCTTGTCATTATGAAAGACATTGGAATGGATTATCAAACTATAGATGCATGTCCTAATGACCATATTATATATTATGGACAACATGCTTCAAAAAATGAATGTCTGCAATGTCTTATCAGTGGATATTGAACCGATCAAGTAACAAAAAGGCTGCCTCAAAAGGTTCTTCGTCATATTCCCATAATTCCACGTTTGTAGCGATTGTTCAAGTGTGAAAGCATAACACAATTTATGGATTACCATGCACATAACATAAGTGAAGATGGTGTTCTTCGAATGACTGTCGATGGTTCTGCATTTAGGGAAATTGAGGGAAAATGAGCAGATTTCAAAGATGAACTTCGTAATGTTAGACTTTCATTGGCAGCTGGCGGTGTTAATCCATTCAGAGAGCTTATGTATATTTACTCAGTGTGGCCTAATTTTGTTATCAACAATAACATTCCTCCTTGGATGTCAATAAAGAGGGAGCACATAATGTTGACAATGATTGTTCCAGGTATTTGTTTACATTATTTTTTTGAATTTAACATTTTCATTTGTTTCAATTTTTGCATAATATTTTGTGTTTATTTATTTAATTATATATATTACATGATATCATTTCTTTATTAATTATGTGTAATTTCAAAAAATTAGGTAAGTACCAGGTTAAAGATATGAATGTATATATCGAGCCTCTTATCGACAAGCTACTAAAGTTATGGGCTATCATCACAATGTATGACATATGTAAATCAATCGGGGAGAAGAGATTTAAATTTCATGGAGTACTTTTATGGACAATCTATGATGCCCCTGGACTAACACATCTTTGTGGTATGTATAAGAATTCTAATATTTCTCTTTAATACTATATAATATTTTAATGTTGTCATGTTGTACGTTTACTTTTTAAATAATCTCATCATATAATTGATATTAATCCATTTGTTACAGGTCTTCAAACAAAGGGTAAATTTGCATGTCTAGTTTGTGGCCCTAAGATGAAGTATCGTCATTCAAAATTTTTAGGAAAGATGTTTTTTTATGATTATAGGCACATTCTTCCCCATAGGTATCATACTACTGAAAAACATATTTTCAATGGGAAAGAAGAGACTGGTTTAAAACCACAAAAAATGACACCTCACCTATGGAGGTTGGAATATAATAGAAATCGTCAAGGTACTCAATTTCATAATGTATCGTAGATCGTGTAATGTTTTGAATGTTTATTTTAATCATTGAATTTATTTTACCGTATTTGATAATTATTTTTGTGATTTCTTTTATGCTTCATGAAGGCCGCAATTGTTGATTAAGGTTGGTTGTCATTGATGTCAACCCTTGAAGAAAGCCCCGCAACACAAAGGTTTGGGTAATGGACCCAATATTGTTTGATGTAAAGATGGCTCATTATTGTATTTCCATGGTTGATAAGAAGTAAAGATGGATGAACTCCAAAGTGGTCCCCTTATGGTGAAATCCCTCATGGGACGACGTTTTGCGGAGTAAGAGGACCCATGCTTAGTTGTGTAATAATGAGATGAAGGACAATGAATTTGTCAGGTAAACTATCGTAGATGGATAGTGCTTGTCATTCCATTTTCGGTGGTATGTGGAACGTCACATAACGCCTCACGGTTAGAGAGTTATGGCCATGAGAAGTTGGAGACCCCAGGTTTGGGTAATGGACCCAAGTTTGTTTGATGGATAATGGCATGAGTTATGATATATTTTAAGATAATACTATTCTATATGAATATTACATGTCATTCCATTTCTGGTGGTATTTGGAACATCACATAACTCCTCACGGTTTGAGAGTTATGGCCTTACGAAGTTGGAGGACCCTCATATGCCATCTAGAAGCCCCAAAAGGTCAAAGTAGTCAAAGTAGTTTAAGAGATTTTAAAAGGTAAATAATAAAGTGAAGTAATGAGTGTATTATAATTCAAAGTGAATACAAAATAAAATATTTCAATAATAAATTTAATGGAGAAATTAGAAGTGGGTTAACCCTAAAATAAGGAAAGTGTGGCTAAGTGACATAGAAGATGTTTTTAAGGAAGCTACTTGGAGAGTATAAATAAGAGGCAAGGCTCTCTCATTTTAAACACTCTTGAGCATATTGAATATATATAGGTGTCTGAGGTAACCAATGATATCTAAGCCAAAATTCTGAGGGAAGGTGAAGAAAAGAAGGTCGAAATGCAAGGAAGGATAAATTCTTTTGATGGTTCTTTCTAAGGTATGTTATTTACAGGTCATCTCACCATTTTCTCTATAAAAAATTTTCTATAATGATTCAGACTATGAAATTACTATTCCATTGAGAAAACATATCCAAGTATCGGTGGTAAAAAATTCCTCTTGTATGTCATTGTATTTTTGGAGTTACACTCCATGGAAAATAGGGTTTTTGGCTAGTCCTGAAACTAGTCAAAAATAGGTGGTTCAGGTAAAAACGTCATAACTTATTCATAACACATCCAAATTCAGTGAATGAAAATGGGTTGGTTATGTTACATTCTTTAGTATTTTTTGTATAAGTTTCATATCAATTCAACAAATATTCCATGTGGGGCACGCTCTACAATGTCGCTCTCTAGAATAAGCCAAAATTCAACAAGGTATGCCATTTTTTCTATAAATCATTTTCTGAGAGGTTCCAAGTAGTGACACCTGGAGTAATTTCATAAAACACACTGAATAACATTGTGTATTAGTTTCATATATTTATACATTACAGGTACAAATTTATGATTACTTCAAGTTAGGGTTGTTGACTAATCCAAAACTAGGCATGTGAGACTAAAGAAAAGTTTGATGAAAACGCTAGTCTCTTGTTGTTGAAGTTAAGGAAGCTTAGCAGGAATGTGATCATATACACCAGGTCTATTACAAAGCTACAAATCATATTTTTATGATGAAAGTTATGAGGGCTTTTGGTTGAGGTACATGTTGAGTACATGGTTGAGACAAGTAGTTGATGAGTTGGCGCAAATAAATGAGGTGTATAGTTGATGATGTTGGTAAATATTGATGATTCATAGTTGATGAGTAGTTGGCACATTATTGGTACATACTTGGTACATGGTTGGATGCACTTTTTTATGGTACAGGTTGATTACAAGTTATTTGGTACAGGTTGGTGCATGGTTGATGAACTTGTTTATGGTACAGGTTGATTACAGGTTGAGGTACAAGTTGATGTGTGGTTGATGCATGGTTTAGATTTATTGGTACAGGTTTATAGCGGTATATCTCACAGTGACAGGCTGACAATGGTTTCATCATTCTATTTCTACTTCAGGGTGGTAGGACGGGGCAAGGACAGGAGGTTATATCCACCTTCTAGTTGTAGTCGAAGAACATAGGGGGTTGTAGCCTCCTTCTGGTTGTAGCCAGAGAATTGGGGAGTTGGAGATTCCCTTAGGTTGTAGCCTGAGAAACGAGGGGGTTGGAGCCTCCTTCCATATGTAGCTAAAAAAAAAAGGAAGTTGGTGCTTCCAATGAATGTAATTCTTCAATACATATAAGAAAAATAATTATGTGGTTTTCTCCCGATTTGGGTTTCCACATAAAACAATGGTGTGCTTTGTATGTGTATGTTTGTTCATTTGTTCATTTCTTATTTACTCTACAGTTATTGGATGATAATGCTTCATTGATATAACACTTGAATTATATGGTTAAAAGGGATTAAATTGCTCTATTACTGATTCACCCCTCCTCTCAGTAATCCAACAATTGGTATCAGAGTAGGTTCCTTCATAAATCAGTTTAACCACTAAAAGGTAGATCATGGAGAGTACCAACTCATATAAAAATAGAATACCATAGTTTGATGTACATAAGTATGCTTTTTGGAGCATAAGGATGAGGACATATATATGGGAACATGGATTTCAAGTTTGGCAATCAATTGTAGATGGATACATAGCACCAACAATTCCACCAACAAATGACAAAGCAGTAAAACTCAGTGAGAATAATTCCAAAGCCACAAATGAACTTTTGAATGGTCTCAGTGATACGGTATTCACCAAAGTTGCACACTGTAAATCCGCTAAAAAGATTTGGGACAAGCTTCAAAATATTTATGAAGGAGATACAAAATTCAAAACAACAAAGCTTCAGACTTATAGAGGTCAGTTCGAACAACTAAAAATGAAAGAAGATGAAGATATCGTAGCCTACTTCTTACAATTCGATGAAGTGAATGCAATCATAGGATTGGGAGAAGAAATTGAAGAAACTGTAATTGTTCAAAAGATACTAATATCTCTTCCTATGAGATTCAACCCTAAGATATCAGCACTAGAAGAAAGATCGGATCTGGACTCAATAAGCATGGATGAACTGCATGGAATCTTCACAGCATGTGAAATGAGAACTGAGCAGGAAAATCCAGATGTAAAAGAAGCATCCTTCAAGGCATCCAAAATATCAAAGAAAAAGAAAAAGAAACAAGAAGAATATAGCAGCAGGAGTGACGCCTCAGAATATGATGAAGAAGTGGCCAACTTCGTCAAAAGACTGAACAAGGGAAACAACGGTAGGTATAGAGGTAATCTCCCTTTAATTTGTTTTAATTGTGATGGTATTGGTCATTTTTCTAACAAATGTCCTCATAAGAAAAAGAGAAATGATGAAGGTTACTCAAAAGGAAAACACACATATAAAGGTAGAAGAACTACAAAGAAATTTTTCAAGAAAAACTTATACACCAAAGAAGACATATCATCATCAGATGATGATGAAGTCAGTGACAATGAGACATGAAGAGTTCTATTCATGGCAGTAAAAGACTCTGACAAAGAAGACTCCGAAGAAGAATATGAAGAAGTCGAAGAAGAATGTGAAGAAGTTGAAGAAGAAATTGAAGAGGCAGAAGTTGACTATTGAGAAGAATTAATGTGTGCCATAGAAGTTATCAGAAGATAAAACAAGAAAAACAAGAAACTACAAGAAGAACTAGACAAGAAAAAGGACACTCGAGAACTAGAACAAATGATCACAAAATTGAAGATTCAAATAGAAGAAGATAAAATAATTGAAGAAGCACTCAATGAACAACTAGAAGAAAAGGACAAGATCATTGGAAACTTGGAAGCAAAGGTTGTCACACTAAGAAAGGATATTCAAAAGAAAAATATGTAGAATAGCTCAAAAGTTTTGGATGACATTATCAACAGTAAAAAATCTCATCTTGACAAGTCTGGACTTGGATACAATCAGACAAAAAAGGGATCAAGCTCCAAAACAACAGAGCAAGAAACAAATCCAAAGAGCTATGCAGAAACAATCAAAGAGGATAGGAAGATATACAAGGAAGATTACAGGGACACTCCTCCACCAAGAAGATTCAGATTTCAGAATCAACAACAGACAGATAAGCCTCAAGAAGAAGAAGGATTCATAAGATCACCTCCTTTCAGAATATCTTCAACTCCCAGGTATCAAAATATATTTTTTGGTTTATGTTATGCATGTAATAATTTTGGACATAAAGCTGTGAATTGCAGAGCTAACAACAGGAACAGTAACAACTTTGAGAGTTATACACAAAGGGATTATTCAAGGAGACCTAGTAACACATAAAGAAGAAGGTACAACAGGTTTGAATCTTTGAGCACTGAAGTGGAATGTTACAAATGTAACAATTTTGGACACATGGCCAATGATTGCAGAATGACAGTCCCTCCTAAAGAACCTCAATAGAATAACAACAACCACAGACAAGAACCTTAGAAAACGACATGGATAAGAAAGCAAGATCAGTATAACAATGAAGAATTCACAGTCGCTCTACAAGATAAGAAGAAGAAACACGGTTGGTATGTTGATAGTGGATGTTCAAAACAAATGGCAAGTGATAAAGACAAATTTCTTACATTACGAAAAGAAAAAAAAAATGGATCAGTCTCCTTCAGAAATGATAATTCATCCAAAATTATTGGAGAAGGCACAGTTTGAATTAGCAACAAGAATGAAAAGGCACAAAATGTTCTACTGGTAGAAGATATGAAACATCATCTTCTAAGTGTGAGTCAAATGTGTGACCAAGGTCATAAAATTACTTTCGATTCAGAAAATTGTGAGATAAGAAAAGAAGGTTTAGGGAAATTAGTCGGTACAACTGCAAGAACTTCAAACAACATATATGTGTTAAGTGAAATTGGAAATGAAAAGTGTTGTCTAGGAAAGGAAGATGAAAGTTGGCTATGGAATAGAAGAATGGGTCACATGCATTTTGATAACCTTGTCAAAGTCAGTAAAAGAGAAGCAGTCAGAGAAATGCCCTAGATCACGAAACCAACCAACACTTTATGAAAGCATTGTCAACAAGGAAAGAAAACAAAGACCAGGTTCAAATCAAAGGAATATTTAACAACAAGACCATTGGAAATTGTGCACACTGATCTAGTTGGATCAACTACAACAAAGGGCTTAAAAAGTGGAAAATTCTTTATGTTATTAGTTGATGATTATACAAGAATGATTGCAATTTGTTTTCTCAAGAACAAGTCAAAATATTTTGAAAAATTCAAGATCTACAAGGAAATGGTTGAAAATGAGGTGGATTCAAGAATCAAATATTTGAGATCTGATAATGGAGGAGAGTTCACTTCAAAGGAATTTATGGACTACTATAGCAGTCATGGAATAAAAAGGAAATTATTCATTGCTAGGACACCTCAACATAATGGAGTTGTTGAAAGAAAGAACAGGACAGTTAATGGATTCCAAATTGACAGATATATTTTGGACACAGGCAGTGCATACAATAGTTCACATTCAAAACAGAGTAATGCTCAGAAACAACACTGATAAAACTCCCTACGAGCTATGGAAAGGAAGACCAACAAATGTGAAGCAC
>ML799725.1:193270-204986 GCA_009831015.1 Picea engelmannii | reverse complement strand
GAGGATAAATTATTCTTGAAACCAAGAGAATCTCTTTCATTTTTATACCATCATGATCGTATAATATTTCATCAATATTGTTACCTATTTGAATCTTCTTAGAATTGAGATTTGTTACATAGTCGTTGAAAAAAGACAAAAGAATTATTTAGCAGATATTAATTTGGTATTTCTATGGGACATTTTATGCCATTAGTATGTAATTTTGTACAAAAATAATGGATCTTGGGGACTACACCATGGTCAAGGAACGAGCAATGAGGAACGATGAATGAGGAACAAAAATTGCATGAGGACTAGAAACCGACAACAGGGACCTGCGAATGGGGCCAACGATGAAATTTTTTCAAACAGTTTATGTATACACTGAAATTTGTCATGGATAGACTATTGGCATGCCTTAAAGATGTGGGAGGGTTTCTGGACTCCAATTTGAGTGACACACCCACTTTCTTCCATCATAAATTCATCATGTAAACCATAAACCCTAATTTTCTTTCAGAGTACCCAATTTGGTACACATAAGTTTTAGGCTTTCATCGATCTTTCTTCATTTTGATTTCAGGTTCTACATTAATATATATTAAATGTATATATTTCATCGATGTGATGAAAAATACCTCTATTTCGTTGATTTCTTAATCAACACCATCAATATACTAGAGGCGGGCAACATGGACCTGCGAATGGGGCCAACGTTGAAATTTGTTCAAACAGTTTTTGTATGCACTGAAATTGGTCATGGATAGACTATTCACATGCCTTAACGATATGGGAGGGTTTTTGGACTCAAATTTGATTGACACACACACTTTATTCCATCATCAATTCATCATGGAAACCATAAACCCTATTTTTCATATGTTCTAGTAGATATGTTAATGATTCCAAGTTTCGTATTTGTATTTGACTGAAGGTCCAACTAGATTGCAAAGTATCAAATTGATATTTCACGTTGATAAACCAAATATGAAATGAATCCAAGCATCATTTGATATCGTCGCAAGAGAGACAAATGTAAATAATCTTGCGACGAATTTGCTACACTATCGACGAAAAAAGTTCGTCGATAATTTTATGCCATTAGTATGTAATTTTGTACAAAAATAATGCATATTGGGGAATACACCATGGTCAAGGAATGAGGAACGAGGAATGAAAATTGCACGAGGACTAGACACCGGCAACAGGGACCTGCGAATGGGGCCAATGTTGAAATCTTTTCAAACAGTTTCTGTATGCACTAAAAATTTTCATGGATATACTATTGACATGCCTTAACAATATGGGAGGGTTTTTGGACTCAAATTTGGGTGACACACCCACTTTATTCCAATCATCAATTCATCATGTAAACCATAAACCCTAATTTTCTTTTGAGAGTACCCAATTTGGTACATGCAAGTTTTAGGCTTTTGTCAGTCTTTCTTCATTTTTCTTTCAGATTCTACATTAATGTATATACAATGTATTTGTGTCATATTTGTGATGAAAAATACCTCTATTTCGTTGATTTCTTAATCAACACCATCAAGATACTAGAGGCGGGCAACATGGACCTGCGAATGGGGCCAACGTTGAAATTTTTTGAAACAGTTTATGTATGCACTGAAATTTGTCATTGATAGACTATTTGCATGCCTTAACGATATGGGAGGGTTTCTAGACTCAAATTTGACTGACACACCAACTTTCTTCCATCCTCAATTCATCATGGAAACCATAAACCCAATTTTTCATATGTTCTAGTAGATATGTTAATGATTCCAAGTTTCATATTTGAATTTGACTGAAGGCCCATCTAGCTTGCAAAGTATAAAATTGAGATTCAAGTCGATAAACCAAATATGAAATGAATCCAAGCATCATTTGATATCGTCGCAAGAGAGACGAATGTAAATAATCTTGCGACAAATTTGCTATACTATCGATGAAAAACGTTTGTCGATAATTTTATGCCATTAGTATGTAATTTTGTACAAAAATAATGGATCTTAGGGACTACACCATGGTCAAGGAACGAGGAACAAGGAACAAAAATTGCACGAGGACTAGACACCGACAACACGGACCTACAAATGGGGCCAACATTGAAATTTTTTCAAACAGTTTCTGTATGCACTGAAATTTGTCATGGATAGACTATTGGCATGCCTTAATAATATGGGAGGGTTTCTGGACTCACATTTGAGTGACACACCCACTTTCCTCCATCATCAATTAATCATGTAAACCATAAACCCTAATTTTCTTTTAGAGTACCCAATTTGGTACATGCAAGTTTTAAGCTTTCGTCAATATTTATTCATTTTTCTTTTAGGTTCTACATTAATGTATATACAATGTATCTTCTTCATCGTTGTGATGAAAAATCCCTCTATTTCATTGATTTCTTAATCAACACCATCAAGATACTAGAGGCGGGAAACATGGACCTGCGAATGGGGCCAACGTTGAAATTTTTTCAAACAATTTTTGTATGCACTAAATTTTTTCATGGATAGACTATTTGCATGCCTTAACGATATGGGAGGGTTTCTTAACTAAAATTTGACTGACACACCCACTTTCTTCCATCATCAATTCATCATGGAAACCATAAACCCTATTTTTCATATGTTCTAGTAGATATGTTAATGAATCCAAGTTTCATATTTGTATTTGACTGAAGGTCCATCTAGCTTGCAAAGTATCAAATTGAGATTTCAATTTCATAAACCAAATATGAAATGAATCCAAGCATCATCTGATATCATCGCAAGAGAGACGAATGTAAATAATCTTGCAACGAATTTGTTATACTATCAACGAAAAATGTTCGTCGATAATTTTATGCCATTAGTATATAATTTTGTAAAACCATAATGGATATTGGGGACTACACCATGGTCAAGGAATGAGGAATGAAGAATGATGAACAAGGAACGAAAATTGAACGAGGACTAGACATCGGCAACAGGGACCTGCGAATGGGGCCAACGTTGAAATTTTTTCAAACAGTTTCTGTATGCACTAAAATTTGTCATGGATAGACTATTGGCATGCCTTAACTATATGGGATGGTTTCTGGACTCAAATTTGAGTGAAACACCCACTTTATTCCATCATCAATTCATCATGTAAACCATAAACCCTAGTTTTCTTTCAGAGTACCCAATTTGGTACACGCAAGTTTTAGGCTTTCGTCGGTATTTCTTCATTTTGATTTTAGGTTCTACATTAATGTATATACAATGTATTTGTGTCATCGTTATGATGCAAAATCCCTCTATTTTGTTGATAGATTAATCAACACCATCAAGATACTAGAGGCGGGCAACATGGACTTGTGAATGGGGCCAACATTGAAATTTTTTCAAAAAGTTTTGTATGCACTGAAATTTTTCATGGATAGACTATTTTCATGCCTTAACAATATGGGAGGCTTTCTGGACTCAAATTTGACTAACACACCCACTTTATTCCATCATCAATTCATCATGTAAACCATAAACCCAATTTTTCATATGTTCTAGTAGATATGTTAATGATTCCAAGTTTCATATTTGTATTTGACTGAGGTCCAGCTAGCTTGAAAAGTATCAAATTGAGATTTCAAGTTGATAAACCAAATATGAAATGAATCCAAGCATCATTTGATATCGTTGCAAGAGAGACGAATGTAAATAATCTTGCGACAAATTTGATATACTATCGACGAAAAATGTTCGTCGATAATTTTATGCCATTAGTATGTAATTTTGTACAAAAATAGTGGATCTTGGGGACTACACCATGGTCAAGGAATGAGGAACGAGGAACAAAAATTGCACGAGGACTAGACATCGGCAACAGGGACATGCGAATGGGGCCAACGTTGAAATGTTTTCAAACAGTTTCTGTATGCACTGAAATTTGTCATGGATAGACTATTGGCATGCCTTAACGATATGGGATGGTTTC
The DNA here is from genome assembly GCA_009831015.1 of Picea engelmannii. NCBI lineage: Eukaryota > Viridiplantae > Streptophyta > Pinopsida > Pinales > Pinaceae > Picea > Picea engelmannii. Next base: position 201,044 of record ML799725.1, on the reverse strand, counting down.
TGGACTCAAATTTGAGTGACACGCCCACTTTCTTCCATCATCAATTCATCATGTAAACCATAAACCCTAATTTTCTTTCAGATTACCCAATTTGTTGCACGCAAGTTTTAGGTTTTCGTCGGTCTTTCTTCATTTTTCTTTCAGGTTCTACATTAATGTATATAAAATGTATCTACGTCATCGTTGTGATGAAAAATCCCTCTATTTCGTTGATTTCTTAGTCAACACCATCAAGATACTAGAGGCGGGCAACATGGACCTACGAATGGGGCCAATGTTGAAATTTTCAAAGAGTTTTTGTATGCACTGAAATTTGTCATGGATAGACTATTCGCATGCCTTAATGATATGGGAGGGTTTTTGGAATCAAATTTGACTGACACACCCACTTTCTTCCATCATCAATTCATCATGGAAACCATAAACCATATTTTTCATATGTTCTAGTAGATATGTTAATGATTCCAAGTTTCATATTTGTATTTGACTGAAGGTCCATCTAGATTGCAAACTATCAAATTGAGATTTCAATTTTATAAACTAAATATTAAATTAATCGAAGAATCATTTGATATCGTCGCAAGAGAGACAAATGTAAATAATCTTGCGACGAATTTGCTATACTATCGACAAAAAAAGTTCGTCGATAATTTTATGTCGTTAGTATGTAATTTTGTACAAAAATAATGGATCTTCGGGACTACACCCTAGTCAAGGAACGAGGAACGCGGAATGAGGAACGAGGAACGAGGAACGAGGAACGAGGAATGAAAATTGCATGAGGACTAGACACAGACAACAGGGACCTACGAATGGGGCCAACATTGAAATTTTTTCAAACAGTTTTTGTATGCACTGAAATTTGTCATGAATAAACTATTAGCATGCCTTAATGATATGGCATGGTGTCTGGACTCAATTTTGAGTGACACACACACTTTCTTCCATCATCAATTCATCATGTAAACCATAAACCCTAATTTTCCTTCAAAGTACCCAATTTGGTACACGCAAGTTTTAGGCTTTCGTCGGTATTTCTTCATTTTACTTTCAGGTTCTACATTAATGTATATACAATGTACCTGTGTCATTTTTGTGATGAAAAATCCCTCTATTTCATTGATTGCTTAATCAACACCATCAAGATACTAGAGGAGGGCAACATGGACCTGCGAATGGGTCCAACGTTGAAATTTTTTCAAACAATTTTTGTATGCACTGAAATTTGTCATGGATAGACTATTCACATGCCTTAACGATATGGGAGGGTTTCTGGACTCAAATTTGATTGACATGCTCACTTTCTTCCATCATCAATTCATCATGGAAACCATAAACCCTATTTTTCATATGTTCTAGTAGATATGTTAATGATTTCATGTTTCATACTTGTATTTGACTGAGGTCCAACTAGCTTGCAAAGTATCAAATTGAGATTTCAAGTTGATAAACCAAATATGAAATGAATCCAAGCATCATTTGATATCGTCGCAAGAGAGACGAATGTAAATAATCTTGCGACAAATTTGCTATACTATCAACGAAAAACGTTCGTCGATAATTTTATGCCATTAGTATATAATTTTATAAAAAAATAATGGATCTTGGGGAATACACCATGGTCAAGGAATGAGGAACGAAAATTGCACAAGGACTAGACACCGACAACAGGGAGCTGCGAATGGGGCCAATGTTGAATTTTTTTCAAATAGTTTTTGTATGCACTGAAATTTGTCATGGATAGACTATTGGCATGCCTTAACGATATGGGAGGGTTTCTGGACTCAAGTTTGAGTGACACACCTAATTTATTCCATCATCAATTCATCATGTAAACCATAAATCCTAATTTTCTTTGAGAGTACCCAATTTGGTACACGCAAGTTTTAGGTTTTCGTCGGTCTTTATTCATTTTTATTTCAGGTTCTACATTAATGTATATAAAATGTATCTTCTTCATCATTGTGATGAAAAATATCTCTATTTCATTGATTTCTTAATCAACACCATCAAGATAATAGAGGCGGACAACATGGACCTGCGAATGGAGCCAATGTTGAAATTTTTTCAAAGAGTTTTTGTATGCACTGAAATTTGTCATGGATAGACTATTGTCATGCCTTAACAATATGGGAGGGTTTTGGGAATCAAATTTGACTGACACACCCACTTTCCTCCATCATCAATTCATCATGGAAACCATAAACCATATTTTTCATATGTTATAGTAGATATGTTAATGATTCCAAGTTTCATATTTGTATTTGACTGAAGGTCCAGCTAGATTGCAAAGTATCAAATTGAGATTTCAAGTTGATAAACCAAATATGAAATGAATCCAAGCATCAATTGATATCATCGCAAGAGAGACGAATGTAAATAATCTTGCGACGAATTTGCTATACTATCGCCGAAAAAATTTCGGCGATAATTTTATGCCATCAATATGTAATTTTGTAAAAAAATAATGAACGAGGAACGAGGAACGAAAATTGCATGAGGACTAGACACCGGCAACAGGGACCTGCGAATGGGGCCAACGTTGAAATTTTTTCAAACGGTTTTTTATGCACTGAAATTTGTCATGAATAGACTATTGGCATGCCTTAACTATATGGGAGGGTTTTTGGACTCAATTTTTAGTGACACACCCACTTTCTTCCATCATCAATTCATCATGTAAACCATAAACCCTAATTTTCTTTCAGAGTACCCAATTTGGTACACGCAAGTTTTAGGCTTTCGTCGATATTTCTTCATTTTTCTTTCAAGTTCTACATTAATGTATATACAATGTATCTGCGTCATATGTGTGATGAAAAATCCCTCTATTTCGTTGATTTCTTAATCAACACCATCAAGATACTAGAGGCAAGCAACATGGACCTACGAATGGGGCCAACATTGAAATTTTTTCAAACAGTTTCTGTATGCACTGAAATTTTTCATGGATAGACTATTTGCATGCCTTAACGATATGGGAGGGTTTCTAGGCTCAAATTTGATTGACACACCCACTTTCTTCCATCATCAATTCATCATGGAAACCATAAACCCTATTTTTCATATGTTCTAGTAGATATGTTAATGATTCCAGGTTTCATAATTGTATTTGGTTGAAGGTCCAGCTAGCTTGCAAAGTATCAAATTGAGATTTCAAGTTGATAAACCAAATATGAAATGAATCCAAGAATCATTTGATATTTTCGCAAGAGAGACGAATGTAAATCATCTTGCGGTGAATTTTCTATACTATCGACGAAAAGTTAGGCTTTAGGTATTAGTTATTAGGTGCTTAGGATTAATAAGTTAGGCTTTAGCTATTTGGGGTTTATAAGTTAGAAATTATATAGGTTATAGGTGATTAGGATTAACATATGTGATAGACTATTACTAATAATGGATAGGTGTAATAGTTAATGTACATGTTTGGGGTTATAAGGGTTAAAGATTAGGGTTAAATTTTCAAGGGTTTAAGGGTTTGGGATTCTAAAAATTGTAGTGGTTATCAGTCAAATGCATTTGGGGAAATAAATTATAGTGATTATAAGGGTTAATGGCCATAGGTTCTTAAGGGTTAGATGGTTACTCGATAATAATGGTTGTATGTAATATTATTAAAAATTATAGTTACAGGGGTTTAGGTGGGATCTAGAAGATATTTGGTGAAGATATCTACTTGTTGATCTACTAAAGGAACAAAGATCCGCACAAGTTGTCCTTGAGCATGAGGTTGCCAAATTTAGTGCATCCAAATATGCATGTGTTTTGTCTTCTGATGATTCATTGGATTATGAATAAGATCAATGGTACATTGATTGTCACAAAGGTGGAATGTGTTTGTGGAGGAATACCAAGTTGATCAAGCATCATCTGTATCCAGGGAAGATGCTTCCCAACATGAACTTCACTAGCATAGTTGTCATTAGTGGAGAAGAGAATAACAACTTGTTTCTTCTTAGAACACTAAAAAATTGGTCCAAAGCCAAGAGAAAACAAGTAGCCCAAGGTAGATATTATCTCATCAAGATCACTAACCTAGTGGACATTGAAAAATCCAAGGAGGCATATATGAGTACGATCGGGCATGGATGGTACTCGGTTCTCCATATTTTCAATGGTCGTCGAGGGGGCACCAAACATGGAAAGACGTGTGGTGCTCTTCCATATGTTGGACCCTGTCTCTGGTTGAACCGATTTCAAGGTGGGAAATTCATTAAAAATAAAATATAACTCTTCCTAGGCCCCCGATGACATCTCCAAATTTTCTAACATTGTCGTCCACCACCATGTCCGGTTCGGGAATATTAACCCAATTCTCTTTCGAAATTCATGAAGAGTGCACCCTTATTATTTAAATCAGTAATTCATATAAAATTTCTACAACAATGAGTAAATTCATAACAACCTCTATAAACATTTTAGTGGCAAATTGTTTGACGAAAGGCCAACACAGTAAAACCAAGAAAAAGACCAAAAGTAATTGAGTGGGAATTTTCAAGTTTTAAATGCACACAAATCTCTTCATTAGGTTGGAAAATTTCTTGTAGCATCATAACATTAGGTTGGTAAATTGAGAACATTCATTTGAGGGATAACTATTTATGGTCACCCCCAACCCCTCTGGAATTTAGTGAAATAATGATAATTTTGTAACCAATTTTTAGGTCTTCCCTGCTCTAAAGACCCCATTGATGGTGAGTTGTTTACCCTCTCTTACTTATTTCCTTGCTTGAAACTTAGCCAATGATATATATGATTTTATTTCAATATTAGAAGGAATTTTCTTGTCCATGGCCAGTCCTCCCACCAACCCCCTTAGCTCCATCTCGAATTATTTTAATGATCTTAACAAACATAAGCACTTTAGGGCAATTTTTTTAGACTTCTTCTTATGGTCATTTGTGGGTAGAAGGGATTGTGACTTAGTCTCTTTGACCAAAACATTATTCGTTTGGACATGGAACAACTTAGTACTTAGACGAGAGAGAGAAAAAAAGACATAAAATAACTTGAAGCTTATGCGATTAATCAAGTACTTCTTTATCGACTTTATTGCATGCCCTTGCAGTATTAGATGTGAGGATGTGCATATCGGTCATATTTTAAAGGAAACAACTAAAATATATTGTACTAGGGCTAGAGTACATGATGTGAAACAATAACCTGTGAATGGAGCCAACGTTGAAATTCTTTCAAAATGTTTTTGTATGCACTAAAATTTGACATGGATGTATTGTTCCCATGCCTTGACGATATGGGAGGATTTATAGACTCAAATATCACTCACACACCCAGTCTATATATTGACCCATCTGGTCCTCATTTCATTTCAATTTTCTCGGTTGTATTTTAAAGGAAAAATCTATTAAAATACATTGTACTAGGGATAGAGTACATGATGGGAAACAGTGACCTGTGAATGGGGCCAACATTGAATTTTTTTCAAAATGTTTTTGTATGCACTGATATTTGACATGGATAGACTGCTCACATGCCTTGATGATATGGGAGGGTTTCCAGACTCAAATATCACTCACACACCCACTCTTTATATTCATTGTATGTGTCGTCTGTGTCGTTCAAAAGAGTACTTAGATGAGAGAAAACAGCAAAGACATAAAATAACTTGAATATTGTGTGATTAATCATGCATTGACATGGTTAGACTAGATGCATGCATTGATGGCATGGGAGGGTTTCTGGACTCAAAAATGACTCACACAAACAATTTGACAATCAAACAATAAGCCTAGTACCTATCACCATTAAACAAAGTTAGTTTATAAGTGCTTGGAGGAGGGGGTATCTTCAAATGTACACATGGGATAAAAAAAGGAAATGGGTGAGGTGGTTGCATCTAACAGAATATTGGTATGATATTATGTATTAATATACCTCCAAAATTACCCAATTTAAAGCGCTATATGGTTATGAACCCATGTCACCGAAGAATTGGGTCATTAAAAATGCAAGTATAAGATATTATTAATCTCTTTTAAAATCAAATTGACTACCATAGGTTAACTCTCTCTCTTTCTTGTGGAGAAATACATAGTTAAAATAAGTTAGCTTAATGCAATCAGTGTTGCAATAAGGTCTAAATATGCATGAGCTGATATTCTTTTGGCCTCATGAATGAGAAATATACCTGGAATGATCAATAAATGTCATCATCGTAAATGTCATCATTGTTGTCATAGTATTGTAGCAACAAATTTTCAATAAACATGATGTTCTTCATTGTTATAGCATCTTCATCGAAACTATTCGAAAACATGGGACTTTGGCCCATGATTTTGGTGGCAAGAAGAAGACACTTCATGGCATTTTGTATTTAAATAATGGAATTTTGTATTTAAAATTTATGGGTTGACAATTTACTCCAAGTTAGTTGACAAGTTCCTCTCCAAAACCACATGAAAAAACTTTTCAATATAGGAAAAAATGTTCAAATTGAACAGAAAATTTTAACACTGCTAGGAACCAAGACACAATTATATGAATAATAGGTGGTGGATATAAATCCTATTTAAATCTTCCTAGTATACCCAAAGTTTGGTGTTTGACTATGTCTACACATGGATTTTAAAGTTGTCTAACACAAGACCTCCCTTTGTTAACACTTTATACAAGCAAACTGAGATATAATATTCATTACCTTCATACATAAAACATACATGTACCTTATAATCCACCTTAATATTTACATAACAATCATGTAAAACAACCTTAAAACTAGAAATTGTACATGTTCAAATAGTTTTCCGCTAAGACTCTTGTAAACCAAACCCTTGTAATTGTTAACATGTAACCCCTAACATTTATAACCCTCTTAAGCTTATAAACCCTAATATAACCTCCCTATCCCCTACCATATATAATCTCAATAACCCATATCCCATTAACAACTAATAGAACCCTTGGTATCTATAAAGACATATAATCTCTAATCCTTACACCTTCTATTGCATCTAACTAAAATAACAGTGGATTCATATACCCTTTGATCCATAACCCTATAACCCATCTCATTCCTAACCCATATGAATTCCAACAAAAATAACCACTTCCACGGTACATTATAACCCATAATATAAGACATAAACACTACAAATCCTAATCCCTAAAACTTATAAAACCTATAAAAGTTAATCCATAAACATCATAACCCTCAACCACTACCCCCAAACACTTATCATTCCTAATATAACCTTCAACTCTTATATCCTAATCCTTAAACCCTACGACTCGTAACCCATATAACCCTTATTATGAATAACCCCTAAACTCTATAACCCTCAAACTTTATAAACTCTACACCTAATAGATAGAATGACTAACTCGTATAACCCCTTTCCCCAACACTTGTAAACCCTAAAAAATATAACCCCATAATGAGTGTAACATTCACCCCAACAATCTATCACCCTTAACCCTCATGATTCCTTACCTTGATAACCTTATCACCCCTAATCCCCATAATTCATATAATATTGAACCCTATAACCTATCACCCTAAATTTTATAATTTCTTACCCTTCTAACTCCTGTTGCCCCTGACTCATATAAATACTAGTCATGGTAACCCCTAAATTGTATCTATGTTAAGAACTAACCTCTAAACCATGACCCCTAAACCTAAAACTTGCATAATCCTTAAGACCCTAAACTTGTATAACCCTTAACCTATATATCCCTTACCTCCATAACCCTTAACCCATAATCCATATAACTCATATATCCTGTAATCCCTATAACACATAATTTGTAA
>ML799725.1:172071-192498 GCA_009831015.1 Picea engelmannii | reverse complement strand
ACCCCCAAAATTATAGTCCCTAACTCCTCACCTTATAGACCATATGAACATTTTACTCCTATAACCCATCATCCATAAGTTATCAACCCTAACACTTATGAACCTATAACCCCTAAACCTTATAATCAATATAACCCATATAATCGTTAACATGCAACCCTTATAACCCACATCCACCAATATTTATAGACCATAATATTACCACTAGCACCTTTAACCATAACAATTGAGCCTTATCCCAACCCATATATCCCCTAAATCTTATAAACATTGATATAGCCTTAACCTCTAAGATTTATAATCCCAACCCATGTAACCCTAACTAATATATTCCCTTAATCCTAGCCCTTATATCCTTTAACTCTCATAAACCCTAATATAACCCATGAATTTGAAATTTGTGGGAACAAATTTTGTGCATCCAAAACTGCATTTCCAGTTGCTCCTTCACCTACAATGTTCTCATAGCCTCCATTCACCCTCTTAATCAATAATTCATCACTAAACGCATCATATGAATTTTCAGAACCTTCATCATTTGGTTTAGGTCCTTTGTTATCTATTCCACATGAAATATTACTTTGAATGTCTTCTTTTAAAGTGGAATCTGAATGCCTAAAAACAACAATTATTTTAATAGTCCATGAATGCTTTGGTTGTTTTGTCTTTTAAGAAACATTCAGATAATTGAAAGAGGTAAATCTTCAGTCATTGCTAGTGGTTATATCAACATAAGTACTAGGAAATGTATTTTTCTTCATCTTAGGATCTCATTGTTGGGAAAAGAGGCTTCCCTTAGGTGAATTAGTACCATATCTGGCTAAAACCATGTCATTTTTCGAGCCTTTATTCTCCCATCTTTAAACAACAAGAATGGTCTGCGAAAATGAAAATAAGTCATGTTTGAAGTGTGGCTATGTTTGGATGCAATATTCCTAGTAAGTCTCATAAATAGGGTCACCAACAAAAAATATGAAGGAAGTCCCATTCTTTAAATTAAATGAGATACATCAGATTTCCCTCTCAACATTGAGGCCATGTGATGGCTCCATATTTTTCATTTCTTCATCTTTTAGATGACAAACCTCTTCCTCCATGGAATGCATAAACTGAGAGCACCGAGGATTATCTTCAAAAATCTATTCCATCTAAAATTTCATAAATGTATGTACCATTACATCCTTGATTTCCTAAAATGTTAGGATCTGTCATGGATTTGTAAAGGAATGCATCTCAAACATCTTCTTCATGATCAGAAAAAGATTTGGTACCTTGGGAACACAGTACATGGTCTTTGTATTCATAAATTTATTTTGAAGATAGTCTCTAGTGAATTATCATGGTTTTCAATGTAATGGATATTAAGCATCTCAACCAAAAAATTTTTACCAAGCCCTAGTCTACGTAAAGAAGAAAGGAAAGCATATAAACCAAAGGCTCAAGATAATATTTCCTCCTTCCAATTTTTGCAAATGGTCATGTACACTTCTTTAGATTAGAAAGCACTCCAAAATTAACCGCTACAAGTGTTGTTCCTCTATTGTGTGAGGCAAGAAAGTATAGTGGAGGTTGTCACCTAGAAAATGAAACCATAGGGGGTGCTTTGGCAGAGGAAATTATCAGTCCCATTTCTCCCAAACCTCCTAAAATTTGCATTCTAAATCCCAAACCTTCTCTTTCTTCCAAAATATCTTCATATTCATTGCCAAAAACCCTAGCATGTTTATCCAATGACAGATCATTCAAAAATTGCATGTAAACTTCAATATCAAATTTTGTTGAAGTGTCGCCTCCATGACCCAACTTCAAAACACATTCTAGTTGTTGTTGTAAGTTTGGTTTTTGAAGAAAGATAGAAGTCAAAACATGAAGAGAAAATGAAGTAGTCTTGTTTCCAATGGAAAATTGATTTCTAATTTTGCTATCACCCATTCTAGAACATCCCAAAGTGCTTCCTATCCTTCCACCATGGCCATTTGGGAATATGTATTCCCACACAAAATTTTGAAGAATCAACAGGTTCCTCAATTTTTTCATAAAATGAAAAGGGAAGAATACATGAGAATCATTTGGATTTTATCAATGTTTTCTCCATATTTACTAGTTGATTTTCATGGAAAAAAATTATATCCAAGGTTCTCGAAGCAACATCATACCCAAGTTGATTACTAACATGCTCCTTCATGGATATGGGACTGAAAATATTAGTGCACTATTCATATTATTCCCTATCTATGTTCATGAAATGAGTTGTGGCTTGAGAATGGTTTTATTCTAAATCTGATTCATTTTTATCTTGCCAACTTCTTTCCCTTTCATTCTTAGAATTATGTTCCAATTTCACTTCATTAATTTTGTCACAAGCCTACTAATTTTATGCATTTGAATTCCCTTAAAAAATAACACAACATTTTGAAAAATGCCTCTATTCATGGACAAATATCAATTCTATTGGGAAGTTAGGCACCTCAATTATGTTAATGCCTTAATGACCATAAAAATATCAATGCAAAGGTCATACGTTGATGAGCCATCAAGGGAACTATCATACCTATATTCTACCCCTGACTGGTTGACAAACTTTAAGGAGTTTTCATTCACAGAATCTGGGCACAATTCTTCTTCTGGAATAAAGGGTGCATCATCATAATTTGAAAGACAATTTGAAGTTTTGAATTATTTGAAAGAGAACCCCTCAATCAAAACAACCATGCCCCATATCCCTTATTTTGACAAGATCTTTGATAATTTCTTGATCTTTAGATATGCTATGTCCAGCCCCATAATTTGTTTTGATCTTACCAAGAATATTTACTCCATCATGTTAGGAGGTCCTTATTCTCATCTACCAGTTGTCATTATATTTTTTACCAACATTTAATGAGTGCTCCTTGACTAATAATATTTATCTTTCTTGACACAATAGTTTTGCCACATGACATTTAATCATTAGTCCACATCATATCCAACTATCATAGACTCGTACCTTTGTGGACTTGATGCATCCTACCATGGAGAAACATGACAGAGAGAATAATCCTGGTAGCAATCCAATAGCCAAGCAAGGCTAATGCACCAAGCAAGAAGTAACCAAGATGATAAGATAGTCTCACCCAAAACTGGCACAACACCTTCCCCAGGACTTGCGCACAATACTGATAGAGTGCAGTGTGCAGAAACTGTCTCTCTGTGATTCTGAGAGTGTGTCAAATGAGAGATTGGCGCCCTATATTTATAGTATTCCTGGCAGACTTTCCTAGGCCGACTTCTCTCTCTGGGTACTAATTAATTCATATTAATTATCTATCTTCAACCGACATCTCATCTAAGGTTTCCTTCATTTCTTTGCTTCCTTCCGGAACATTCTAATCTTGTCAAAGGTCACAATAGAGGTCCATACCTCTCGAAGCTACCATAATATCAACAATGCTTACGTCTCCTCTCTTTGGGACTGGTTTGAGGGTTCCTTGTTACTAGTTTGTAGGTTGTGTGGTTTTTATTAGATCTGATATAATATAATCATTTCACACAAACACGTAAGTGCATCATTTGATGAAACGCTAAGCCAAACATAATTATTTCATCTCCTAAATCTGAGCAGGGTTTACTTGTTTTGATGGTCAATACATGGTGATACTCTTAGTTGTATTGCAATGTTTGTGTTTCTACATAATCTCAACTCTCTCCCATAGTATATCGATGCATTATCTGATGGAGCAATTTAGTGTTTGAGTACAATATTCATGCATTTCCAGCCTTGGTTTTCATTGGCAACACTGTTAGCTTACATAGGAAACTTCAAAAATGTGATTTGGATCTTTATAGGACACCACTCTTGTGCCATAATAACTCTTGAATACGGGGATTTCAACACTTGTTTTATGACACACATATCTAAACATCTTTGAAAGGTTAAAATTGTTCATTGTTGGTGCATACTAGTACACAGTTTATATAGTACATGGTTTCTTGACATTAATGTCAGCACTTACATTCCTTTTACTTCTCACTTGTCACATTGTGGATGGTCTATCCTTATGGTCATAATTTGTTGGAACTTCCACATGCACTTGAATATTTGAGAGAACATTTCATTAGTGAGATATTATTTTCACGCAGTATACACTTTCTTGGACAAATTGTTTCAAGTAAAGGTGTTACATTGCTATTTTGGGATAATCTAATGTTGGCCTTCTCATGATAACAAACTTGTGGTAACATGTTCTAAATGCTACTAAGAAAACACTAATTGATTTCTCACTTTGGATATATGTTCTCATGGTTAAAGGAATTAATGATCACTATTGAATGACACAACCATTGCTCACAATGAATAGTGCAACTATGCTCACTTAATAAATCAGTTGTCTTCACACTTCTTTAATAATAACAACAGTACCTGTAGTGTTTCCTTGGCTTACTATTACACATGATTCTTGAGATATGATCCATGGATGATGGTAATAAGACTCTTGACTCTTGATGTTAATGATATGATGAATAGATGATGTAATGCTTTAAATTCACTATTTCATTTTGCAATTGGAAGCATGTTTCACATCCTGATAGCATTTCATGTTATATGAAGCATTGAGCAACAAGATTTCATTTTCAATTTCCAAAGCATAATCTTGAATGAGCACTTGTCTAATTTAAACACATTTTGTGCTTGTTCACAATTGGTAATTTAATCCACTATTCATACACACTTAAGTTTCCCTTTTTACCTTGAGAGAGGGTAGTGTCAAGCTGCCCAAGTCTTTGTTAAGCCAAGTTAGAGAGCTTCTCTTTCTTACTCAACAACATATCTTAGCTTGACCTTTAGGGATTCCCCCCTTGACTAGGATACCCTTCCAACATTCTAAAGAGTGGAGCAAGGCCACCAAGGTGACAGTGGGTGGCTTGCCTAAGAGTTGCCTCTAGGCTCTCCCGTCGGGGTTAGGACTTTTCCTTCTAGGAGAGAGTTTGAGCGGAAGCAAGGCCCATCCATTGTGCCTCAAAACTATTTCCACACTTGTCTCCTTCCTCCATAGGATTCAAACTTTAGGAGACTCGACCACATGGAAGGAGAGATACCCCTTATTGGATCTTTATTCATCAAAAGAGATTGCCTCTATAATCCCCTCTAGGATGAGGCAATTTGGTCCTCCAAGGTCTCTATGTTATTTCAGTTTATTGGAATCCCTATTGATTATCTCCCCCCTTATAGATACTCCTTAGATCCCACCAGTCACATTCTAGCTCCTTGAACAAGGTGATTAGAGAGGATATCCACAAACAATACATCTAAGTCAATTGAACACCCCCAAAGGGACTTGACCCTAAGATGGTGTTGTACTTCAATCACTTCATGCAGTTGAAGGATGAACTTATAGTCAAACTTGCCTATACTCAAAGACATTGGATGCATATCCTTAGGATTTCTCTTGGTAATTTTAGGGTTTTCTCTCACCAACTCCCAATTGGGTAAATCTTCACATTCCTCTTTAGAGAGGATTTGTCAATTGCGTCAATGGAAAGATATTGAGTTGGATGCAAGAGAACCTCATCTTTAGATGTCCCATTTATTATAAGATTAGAGGGAGGTTCCATTGGCTCTACCAGGAGTCCTAGACTTGGGTTGCTCCCTCACTACTTTTCTCCTCTATCCATATCAAATATGCATAGATCTTCTTATATGGGAGGTGTTAGTACACGAGACATGGCTCTTCTTATATGGGAGGTGTTAGAACACAAGACATGGATCCTATAAGGATTCTCAAGACAGATCTCGTTAGACATTTAATCATCAGTCCACATCATATCCAACTATCATAGACTCATACCTTTGTGTACTTGATGCATCCTACCATGGAGAAACATGAGAGTGGATGTGGTTGTATTAATTTGGTCACTTGGTGTTCTCTCAATCTTATTTTCTTTAATCCCCTTGTACGTACATGATTATTCCATGTGTCATTATATTGATATTTTGAGATCTTGGACTCTTTCTCATAACAACTCATTGTATCCTTAAATTCTCTTGGTTTCCCTATTCCTCATGCACGCAAAAATTTGATGCAATATGCTTCTATAAAGTGTCAAGTGTCTAACGAACTTAAGCCATGGAACCCTAGGCCCACCAAGGCATCCAAACCTAAAATATTATTCATTAGGCTTAAGTCTAGGTACCATGTTTCTAAGAAATTTCTTGCATTGGAGATATTTGAAATGACAAATATGCTCAATTCCTATGGATCTCAAGTATTATTAGAGCCCAGTGAAATCTTGTTTGAGTTCAATTCTCCAAAATACTTGGAATTTTTTTGATAAGGGTGTCTTCTAACTTAGCTTTCAAAATGTGTAGTGGTCCCATGTGGCACACTCTAGATCCACCACTAGTCCTTCCAAGTTCATTCATGTTGATGTTGCATTTCCATGTGGTGGAATTTAATTGGACCTTGTGTTTAATGAGCCAACCATGTTGACATCATCATAATGACATGGCAATTTCTGAGCCTGCCACATGTCTTTTTGATTTTCCCTATTATCCAAACCAACTCCCTTCTTTGTCTCCCTTGTATATGTGGCATATTTTAATTGGTCCCAAAGTTGTTGATGTGGAGGTTCCCTACATCATGTATATTTGATGGTATACATAGACATCTATATCCCTTTGTCTATACTCTATGCAAAAGAGTTGTGAGTCACTTAATGACATGGAAATTTCTGAACCATGTTGACAACATCATAATGACATGGAAATTTCCTTAGATCCATATGATAAATATATCATGTCCTTAGTGTTTCCACATTTTTAATATGTCCTTAATATGTCCAAAATCAAGAGGGATATCACATTAAATTAGGTGGTTGACCACTAATATTGGTAATTGCACCCTAGTCTAATTGTGCATCCAAAACTAAAGATATAAAATGTTTATTTAGAACTGTGAATATGATGATGGACTACTAACTAACAACACGTGCACATGCAACTAAAGGTACAACCAAACAGGTACCTGTCAGATATTTCTTCGTCGAGTGAGAAATCTTAGGACAAATATAGGCCAGAAATGCAACTGCATCTAGTAGATATGATAAGAAAACAAGGACCAGAGGTGAAAAAGTCAGAATAAAATTTTGTAGACGCATGAAATATTTTCTTACCGAAGGAGGATCATGCTCTTATGATGATGAGAGCATAGGAGACATAGATGTTCCACTCAGGTATAAGAATCTGGTGAAGAAATGGGTACCTAAGGAACTACCTCCTATAGATGTTGACTTTGTTGTCAACAATAGGACATATCGCATTGCACCATCCTCTCTGCATGGCTTGGGGCTATTTTCCATGGATGGAATAATTGTAAAATACAATACAGTAACTGAATTGATGGACTATGTCGGACCGTGTTACAATTATAATGATTGGATGCGGCTGGTCTAGTACATGCGAAGTATGCAGAGATATGCACTCACTGCAAATTATATACAACTAATAAACAAGGATAAAAATAAGGGAGCGACTATCTATATTTTTGGAAGGCCTAAATTTTCCAGCAATATCGCAGGGTTTATAAACAACACACGACCCGGGACAACAAACAAACAACCAAATTGCATATTTGAGGGACGTAAAGAGAATCGGGTAGTCCTGTGCGCAACAAAAAAGATAGCTCCCAGGGAAGATTTATTAGTGAATTACCATTTGAATCAAATAGACACATTGACTAATAGTGTGCAGGTTCTTATGCAACACCTCTTTAATAAACCTCTACTTATTGCATTATATTTTTTTATTATCTTTAACATTATTGTAAATATTATCTTTAACATTGTTTTTTTGTTATCATTAACAATTTTTTAAATATTTGGGGGTTCTAATTATATTATAATGTGGCAAGATGATCATGGAAAAGGGCCAACCGCAAAACATATAAATGATTATCAATTTCCACTTTCATTTTACTTTGTTTTTATTATTTTCTTATATAATTTTATTGAAATAACATTGTTTTTGCTGAAATTATATGTAGTCAGCAGGCCATGTGGATCATGATTTCGCCGATGAGGAGGGGTTTTATTCTTGCGCTGATCTGATGCTCTCATTAAAAAAAAAGATCATTAAAGATAACAAGGAACTATTTATCTTGTTAGATCGTCAAGAACAAACTCCAGACGTCAAATAAAGGATCAAGCTCCTTATGTCACAACTTAACACATATAAGGTAATAACCATAAAAAAAAAAAAAAAAAAAATTAATGCACTCATATGTTCAATTATGATACTTTGTTCTTTAACTTTTACATTATCTCACAAAAAGAAAATTTCTTTTTCATAAAGGAATATTTGGAGCCTGTTCAGCCCGGGGTTGGTAGTAGTGGCTCTACAAAGATGCTACAAAGTCCTGATGCGGGCGGTCATACAGCTATTAGAGCACTATTTACTTCTCCATCTTCCACACCTCATTTAGATAGGAGCCATGACATGCACCAACAGGCATCCACACCCCGATAAAAGTCTAGAGAGGGTGTCAAAGATGAGGATCATAGTGATGTGGTTGAGATGGTTACATTTCCTGGAGCTAGACATGTGACAAGCACGGGGACCCTTTCATGCACATTTTTGGTCGATGATAATGGAATTCCATTAAAACAATCAAGACTCCCAGGTAGTTTTAATTCATATTTTAATTGTTTAATGTTGTCCTCATACAGAAATCATCTAGATTATTAATTTTAAATTAATGATCATATCTTTTTGTGTGTATGAAACGACCTTTTTTATAGGAACGTAGAGAGCAAGGCCTTGTCTATTTTTGGGGCAACTTTACGCATGAGGTGGAATTTCTAGAATTCCAACCTCAAAAAGGAACTTATGGATTATCTTGAAGGCCTCTTTGGTGTAGACACATTCAATACAAAAGTGGTCACATCTACAGCGGGTGAATATTTAAAATATACCCGGGAGGTTTATAGATGAAGCTTGGCAAGAAATCCTAGGTATGAGCGTCCTCCCTCAATTCTAGAGAGGGAGTGGAAGGCGATCATTGATGATGCAAAAGAGAAAATTTTGAAAAAATCAAGAGAACAAATAACTTGTACACCAAGGTAAATTACAATTTTTTGAATTCAATACTAGCTTTATTTTTCTTTAGATCTAAATAAAAGTGTGGTTATATATAACATACTTGAAAATTTTGATGATAGGTTGTTTGACACTTCGAAGGCAACCAAAGAAAGGATTGCCAAACATGGCCAACACAAGCTAGGCCAGGGTGGCTACTCAAGGTTACATTCATGAATCGTAAGTACCCAAACATCTTAAGAATATTATCTGTATCACCTTACAACTTTAAGGTAATTACAGCCAAAAACATTAAAAACCCATACCCTTATGCAATGCAGGGAGACGACTTCGGAACTGAAACCATGGAGGAAGACCTCCAACTTGGTTACAAGTACGGTTATAAAGCCATGGTTGATCATAGGAAAAGCATGGGGCAGATGCCAAGATCCAATTTGCGAGATAAGGTAAATAAAAATCAGCCCACATTAACCTTTCGTTACTTATAAAATACATAAATGTTTGATATCGTCCATAATTTAATCTCTTACTTTGTTTTAATCAGGGGAGCAGCACGATCAACGAAACCATTAGTACTGAACAACATAACGTTGATAGTGAAACTCAACTAGAAGATCATGGTTCTCCCCAACAGCCCCATCCTAGTGAGGTGCAACCCCAAGATGTTCCTGTGACTGAGGCCCATGACGGTAAAATGTCTATGTATTAATCATATACTTAATAATTTTGTACTTATAAATTTTGACGTTTCAATGGCAGAGAATGTCATAGATGATCATCCTTGGCCTGAAGATCAGGTGAACAGGCTGGAAGCCATTCCAACGGTGTCGACTAGAGGACCAGGTAAATACTTACACTGCAGAGTTTTTTTTTAATATTAATGAACTACTTCAATGATATTTAAAAATTGGCCATATAAATTTAATATTTTTTATTTTTTTAGGTGATGGCCCCTCACAATAGCATCCACGATGTGAGTACGAGACCAAACATACTCAACATGAAAGGACTGGAACAACATCATCTGCTGAAGAGCACCCAGTAAACGAAGACATGGACATTGATGATTTGCTTAAGAACTAGAAAGCAAAAAAGAAGACTAAAAGAAATTCATGACGTCATGTAATAATTTTATAAGATAGTTAGATGTACATTATATAGTTGATAATATACACAAGGTTATTTCTATGTCTTGTATATATCTGTGAATATAATTTTGTTATACACTTAATGATAATTTCAGCTTCTCTTAATGATGCAACTTCCAAAATCTTGTGACATGATATATGAAACTTTGAAAGTCTTGTGACATGTTTCATTGTGTCTCACATGACAAAGAGCATTACCATTATTTTCATTATGTATTTTCATTTTTTCATGGACATGGTGTTTCTACTCAACATTGCCTCAAAGCCTACTTATTCATTCCTCTATGATATGTACAATGATGTTGAACCTTCCACAAATCATTGCGAGCAGAAAAATAAGCCAAGGACATGAACCCAAGGATTTCAATGTTAAGGTCTTGTGATTCCACAAGGTGGGATACAAAGAGGAATTGTTTCCATGCATAAACATGCTAAATACCTTGATTGAGAATGCGGATGTAAAAAGTTGAACATTGAAATCATAAAGCGATGACATAATCGAGCAATATGGGTGGTCATAGATGTTTAGCTATTATTCAGTCATTTAACTTTTTAATGTCTTTGAAAAATGCAGGTTTGAAGGGTGGTCACCTCCATGATCCAAAACACATTTCCAAAAAGGTGTAAATCATTTTCTTCTCTTGCGTCATGAAATTTTCCTACATTTCCTTATATACTTAAATTCAAAATCGGAAAAAAAAATGCCACATAGCATGCATAACACATAATTGTTTTATGACTGGGAGTAATAGTAATTTTGTATATTCATAAACAAAAAAATGAGACTTATCTTTTAACAAAAATTGTTCCAAGATATTGTTCATGTAAGATAAAATTTCCATTGAACCATAACCATCTAGTGTAGATACCACCACCAACCTAGGCTATGAGGCCACCATGGTGAAAAACCCAAGCAATAAGATTCTATATTTCTCATCCCAACCTTTCTACTCACATTCTTACCTAACCTTCTCAACACAAAGCATTACAACAATCTGATTCATCCTGCAATATCTAAGGAACTCTCTTCCACTACAACATGCAATATAAGGAATATATTCACTTTATGTACTTCATGGTCCCTTAGATATATTATTCTCTCTAGTTCTCTTTAGTGTGGATAGAAAGAGCTTGATCTATTGTATTATTTCTAAGAATTTCCTAAAATAATTGTATTTGTCTCTCAAGGATATAAAGAGTATATAATGGATAGTGAATGATGAATTGTTATCTTCCCTATCCTATATTCTCACCTACAACCACTATATTTCATCCAAAGTCTACAATTTTCCTCTTCTTGATGTTGATTTTGGTTAATTTCCAAATTGGTATATTAGGTTGGAAATGGAGAATAAAACATGAAATATGTAGAAAATTAATGTTAGAGTGCTTCCCACAATGTTAGAGTCAATGACAATGATATCATTGGTGGAAATGATGGATGACATTACCTATAACTAGAGGAATGTAGGACTCTTACACTTCCCATGGAATGAAGAGCATTATTGTATTGTTTTACTTGGATATTTTATTGTTTCTTCTTGGAGAAGAATATGGATCTCAATAACTCAGTACTAGTTTTAGTAAGGAGGTGCTTGAGAATAATGTTTTATTGTTATTCCTTGGAGAACTAATGTATCTAGGAAAACATATACTTCTTTATTGTTGAGGAGATAGAGCTAAAACCTATATAAGGGTTTGCTCTCTCCATTTGATGTATGGTTGGATTTGGGGAGCTCCCCCCTTTGAGTTGTTGAAGATCTTGAAGGAAATGGAAAGATGGAATATTTTTACTTTTGTGGTATATGTTCTTGGGGTTGATATTGTTGAATACTAATGTTGGAGGTTGCTTGCATCAAGGATGTTTGAATGGCTGAAATGATATGGGTAACATCTATTCCTAATTAAGAAGATAGGTCCCTTGTTAAGAAGACTTTAATTGTGGCTCATTCCCTCTTATTTTTCTTTGTGTCTATGGTTGGTAATATAATGTAACATTTTTTGTCTTAATTCAAATTTGTTTCTATGTTTATGTTGTCCATTTGTATACATACCTTCATACATGCATTGTTGGTTTTCCTCATCAAGAATTCCTACAAGTAATTTTCTATATTTGTGGGAAGAAAGATAAATGTTTTGTAGATCCCTTATTAGGGCTAGGTTCAATTTCAATCCCATATCTATTGCCCTTGGTAATCAATTCTTGACTCCACTTACCCAATAGACTTGAGACTAGTGATTCTCCCATCATTCTTTTTTAAACCTATTCTGCAATACTTGTTTTGCTAAAGACACTCTTCATCTCACCTTGAGCCCTTTATTGCCTAAGATTTAGCAATCCTACCTTAGTAAAGACCCCCTTGAGTTGGATAAGAACCAACCTAAAGAGTGGGAGTGGGTTGTTGTGGTGACATTGGATAGTCCCTCCAAGTTGCCCTTATATTTTCACCTTTGGATTGGGAATTTTACACAATGGGTGAGAGTTTGAGCGGTAACATGGGGAAAAAATATTTTTGATGAAGAGTTTTATGTTTAAGAAGAGATATTAATGATTGTCAGTCCACTTTATAGCCCCAAAATAAATTTTAGAACCTATCTCTGATGTATAGGTGAAGATGGAAATAACATACAAGACGTTTTCATTCTATGCATCCAGTTAGCATAGTTTGTGAATATGTCGACCTTTGATAAACAAGTTATTAAACTTTATGTAATGAAACAGGAATCCCTTTTGTACCATGTGAAATCCAGAACAAAGAGGTATATGAAGACATTTCTACATAGGAGGGTAATAACCTTATTGTATTTGTGTAGGAAGAAAAATGTCCCACTGTTTGTTCCGTGGAAAATATTGCACTGACATTTTAAGATGGTAGTAAGGAAGAATTTGGAGGGGGAGTAGTCCATAGAAATTCCAGTTTTTTGTATTCCTATTTATAGGTGGGAAGGGGGAAGTATGATTATTGGGAATTGAAATTGTATTTAGAAAAGAACTAGTATTTGAGTAATAATCAGGGTTGCATTTTGGGAAAGCTTAATTACATGTGACCAAATTGATGAAAAGCACGAAACTATAAGCTATAGTTCTTACTTAATTTTGTGTAGCTTTTCTTGGTGTTGCTGGTATATTGTGGACATTAATATAATTTCTTTATTTCTTAGTCTCAAGCCTTAGGGCCATTTTTTCTAAACAATGGCCTTAGGTGATTAACCTTTACCCTCATCCATCATCATCATTATCTTCTACCTGAAAAACCTTTTCTTGTTATTGTTTGAGGTGGGGATGAATTTCTATGATTACAACTCCTCTATTTGTTGCCTTTCAGCTATTGTGCCAGGATTGATTCATACATGAAGATTGATTTCATATTTACATGCAGAGTCAGATGGTTTCTTTACAGCCAATACCTCTATTAGTTTCTGGGGATTCTTGCCCAAAATAATTCTGGTTCAAAATTCTTTGCAAAGGTCTTGTGGATGACAAGCCTGGTGAGAACCTTCACCTTTTCCAGCTCCATCTTCCTTGCTCAAATTTGCTAGCTATATAGGAGTCATGTGAGGATGTTTGGCTCTAGGTCATTTAGTGTGTATGTTTTCCATTCATATGAAATTTCCATGGTGAGTCCCCAAGTTTTTGTCTGTTCTTAAAGGTTTGCAGAGGATACATCTTAATCTATACTCCCTCCTAATATATGAATCAATAGGAAGTGCTCCAATCCTATCCATTAAATTTCCATTCAAATTCATTTTTCCAGTATCCAACGGAATAGGTTTTCTGGTAACATGGAAATATTTCCCTGGTAGTTAAACAACTAAATATAGCAATGATTTTCTTGAACTAGCTGCAGGTGCCTGCAATAAACCTAGTGACTGGGGATGGAGTTCTTCTGGGGTCTTATCCTTAGATGTTCAATACAATCTTCCTCGTGGATAATAGTTGGTAAGATAAAAATGGTTTTGTTGACTTGATGACAGCTGAGAACCACCAAGGCACTTGAAACTGCATACATCCATTCTCCAACATTGACATGATATTTCCATGCCAATGTAAGATGACTGCAACAAAGTATGAATTCCTAAAATAGACTCCAATGTTGTGTTTTAAGCCTCCACAATTTTTCATGTAATCTGTTAGAAACTAATGTGGCATAATCATATTGTTGGCCATCTTTATAGATGTGGATTATCTCACCGTGTGAGATTTCCATGCCTTTTATTTACTTCCTTCCCAAGAGGAAGTAAAGCTAAATAGTTTATCTACTCTAGATTATTGAGATATCATGTGTAGATCTTTTTCGTAGGTTCCATACTAAGGATGTTATGGCCTTCATAAAATTGACTTTCAATGAAACCTATTTCTTCTATGAAGGTTCGTTGAATTAGGATTTTCAACAAAATTGTTGCATTTGTGGATGAGGAAATGGAAATTGTCTCTTGGATTAAAGTTTTGTTTGATATGGAGGATGGTTATAGAAGTCATAGAAGTCAGAATGACAATGAGAAGAAAGAGTGTAGAAAAGTTAACAAGGACCCAAAGAAATTATTGACAGAGCTGTAGTTCATAATCTCAAGACCCTAAACAGTGAAAAAGCAACAATTAATCATTAAAACATTACAACAATTCATGTTTTATAAAGCAAAGAAGCTACAGAATAAAGGATTTATGGGGTGAGTGAGGGGTCCATGAGATTTATCACGAAGGGAAATCCCTTCCTTTTTCATCTGTGGTTGGACTATGGCCCAGTTTTATGTAGGATTAATATCCTATTTATTTTGGCTTGTGTAGTGAGGTTTTTCTTTCTTTCTTGCCTTGGCATAACTATTTGAAGGGTTGGTGAAAAATTAATGGATACCACTATGCCTTTGTTCTTGATATCAGGAAAATCAAGGATGAAATGCAAAAGATATATAGCTTATTTTATTCTTGTTTTGGGTTCAATACTTCATTGTAGCCATCTTATTTTTTTTGCTTCCAATGTTTAGTACATTCATCAATTTCTAATCTTTTTTTTGTTTGCTAGCATGTCTGTGACCTGCGAGACTAGCCTGTGGTCTAAGAACCCATGACCCAAGGGCATATAAGCCATCAAAATCACCTGGTGATCGCACTTGGCTTGGTCCACACCAACCCTTAACATGGTTGGATATTTTTGGGTGTCTCTTCCGGACTACTGCGAGTTT
The DNA here is from genome assembly GCA_009831015.1 of Picea engelmannii. Lineage (NCBI taxonomy): Eukaryota > Viridiplantae > Streptophyta > Pinopsida > Pinales > Pinaceae > Picea > Picea engelmannii. The sequence goes on along the minus strand of ML799725.1, from coordinate 177,099 downwards.
CAAACTTTGGCCACCTTACAGAATGAAACCCTCAAAATCCAATTGTGTTAGCGAGATTTGACATTCTTCCAGTTTTGATCACCTAAATAAATTGTTCAGTTCTTTAAATAGACTAGTTAATTCCTGCATGTAGTCATGATTAAGTTGCATTCAGTCTTGGCTTTTGCTATTTATGACAGGAAGCTCCATGTTTTTCAGGCTGTTTTGAAATTAGGTCCTCTCCTTTATGGGTGGATCAATTTTTTATCATTCATCTGTAAACTTTAAACGTGTCATTAGTTAATATTTGAAATTGATGTCTTATGGCAAGATATGATGAGGAGAATCCCAAGATATTTACAAAATGTGAACACCATTTTCATCTTTCATGTATCCTCGAGTGTATGGAAAGGAGTGATAATTTCCCCATATGTTACCAGGTTATTCTTTACCTTTACCTACTCTAAATATAGCTCAGTTAGATGTTATCCATACTTATAACTTGAAATCGATGGTTCATTACAATTTTGTCTGTATTTGGTAATGCAACATTTTTTTACATGTGAGGAGCAGAATTGACAACTTCTAGGTTCTATTTAACAGATGCAGTGAAAAACTACACTACTGTGAAATTCGATTACCGAGTTGTGCATCAAAGGGACTTTTTTATTTGTGGTTTTCATGCTTTTAGGTGATCATGTGTACTTTTTTTAATTTGAAAATCCCTTACTGTGATCACATTTTTTACGTATTGAGATTCATTAGTTGTGTTGTTGGTGGCTTATTGCTTGGTCTTTTTCTTAATTTACTATAGGATAAATTTTTAAAAATAACCTCAAAAAACCTAGAGGCCAAAATAAGAAATAATAATTTAATAAATGCCAAGAAACTAAATCTGGAAAGTATATATATCTAAGCTAATTGAATCAACTAACCCTATCTCACTTTTTGTATGAAAATGAACTAGAGTTGCTTGAGTTTTCCTTTATAGAAAGGCTTCACACACTAAACTTAAAGTCTGCAAATGAACCTACTCTGCACATGGATCTTTTTTGATATGAAATGTATTTGCGGTAACATGGTAAATATTATCCAAACTTTTAACTTGAAACTTTAAAACAAAACTTTTCACTTGAAAATTTAAAAACAATGTAATGTTTCAACATTCTACGTCTGAAATTTTTTAAACCAGGAAAGTGTGACTCAAGATGTGTATATACCTGTGAATTGTTGATTAACCCTTCACGTTATCTTGATGCACACTCTCGCATTGGAAGCTTCCCCTAACATTTGAAGATCCACCAAGAATTATCATGTTTGAAGTTTATTTTTATTCAGGTCTTATAATGGAAAGGCTCTAAAGTCCTAATTCCTCTCAGATTCTTCTCAGAATGTTACTATTTGTTAGGTGATTTATATGTACTAAAAAATACACTAAACTACCCTCAATTAAATTGTCAACCCGGGGTAAGTAAACTTAGAGTTGTAGCAAAATATATGCCAAAGGTAAAAGGTTGGTAGGAGTATAGTCTAACTAAGGAAAGCAGTTATCTAAGGCTAATCTACTCAAGAAACGCTATCTAATGAGAAAACCCTACTAAGAAAAATGAAACTAGGTAACCTAAGTACTTTTGGGCCAAGGATCGATGGATGGTTCCTAAGAAAGAAAGTAAAACCCTATGTAAAGAAAACTAGTTCAACAATAAGAAAAAGCAAACCACTAAGCATAATAAGCAAATGACAAAAGCAAACTTCTTTAACTTGCCAACCTACATCCAATGAGCAACTACCCTATGAAAGAAAATAAATAAGCAAGTAATAAAAAGAACCTATCTAACCTATTAAAGCAAATAGACAAGTAAGCAAAGACACCTAACTAACCTACTAAAGCAAAAGACAAGTAAGCAAAGGCAACTAACTAACCTACGAAAGCAAAAGAAAAATAAGAAAAGGCAACTAACTACTGCAAGCAAAACTTCTCATTGAACAATTATCTAGCCTAAGAGGCAAGTGAACTAAATGCCTAATGAAAAACTATTTCTAATGCATGAAAGGAAATCTAAATGCTCAATGCAATGCATGAAAGGAAATATATTCTATTGAAAGCAATAAAGGAAACTATCTCTTCTATGAAAACAAGAAACTGTTTTCTAATCTATGAAATTCAAATGCATTCTATACTAATATAAGCAAACTTATGCTATACTAAATTCAGTCATTAACTACAACTTGAAATTGCAATCTAAATCTAAGAAAGAAATTGCATAACATAAACTAAACTAGATCTATCTTAAAAATTCAAATTGAAAAAAGGAAAAATACTCAGAAACAGAATTTAAAGACTATTTCAACATATGACAAGAAAGCAAATAAGCAACTAAATGATGAATTAAGTAAATAAAACTAAATGGCAACTAGATCAGCAAACTAGAATTGAAAACTAAAGACTAATGACTATCCATCCACCGAAACCTCATTAAAGAAAACATAAACTCAAATTTATGTTCTATTCTATCTCAAGCTTTGTTTTAAACTAGATTCTACAATCATAAATCAAAGCATAATCTAACATATAAATGCATGTGGGGTTAGTGTATGAGTTTGTAAAATCGTTCCTAATTATAAAATCAATGCATATTAACAAAAAGCCTCCATACTAACCTGCAAAAGAGAATTAAAACAGTTAAACTACAACAACAAATTAAAGAAATGAAGGAACAGTTCATGTACAAGAAATAAAGAGACATCTAAGCTATGAAATGCATAAATAACACAGAGAACAGTTACCAAACTGTTGGTGGGCCCCCCAGTAAGTCGTGGTCACCTCTCAAATGCACACCATGAGCTCAGCAAAATGATTTCACCATTAAAACTTGAAAAGTGCAGTCTTATACGATTCTGCCAATTGAAAAATGCAAAAACAAAAGAAAACGTTTTTATCTCTATCCTCTACTTTGTCTATTGCTCCTTAGCTATTGTATGACCACCATGGTGGTATTTATAAGATTTACAGACCAATTGGTCGATAATAGGAGGTTCGAACCGCTTCTAAATTTGGTAAATTTCATTAATGGTGCCCTAACTACCGAAACTGAGTGAGCCAATAATCACCTTCTTTGGACAATTGAAATCGAGTTGTCTTGAGCTTAGTAGTTGGAGGGGGCGATCATGAAGAAAACCCATGTGCCCAATTTGTCCATCACTGGCCGCCAATGCCATAACCGCCAACTCGCCTTGCGTTTTTGTGCAATACTGGGTGTCGGAATGAGTGTCGAATCGAGTGCCGGATCAAGTGTCGGATCAAGTGCCAGAACTAGAAACATGGTGCATTTTTCCCTGTAACAACAGAAAAACACGAATTAACTCTTGGAAATCATAGAACATGATGAATTACACTTGATTTAATCATTAAACATGAATTACATGTACCTTATGCCGATCATACCATTTTATCATCAAATTCTCCAAAAAGATCCTTCAAAAAGATGAGAAACACATATATACATATGGAAAAAGTGTATAACAATCGTCATGAAAATGATCATATCTTGGGCCCAACACTATTGAAAACTTCTACCAAAGTGTTGGTGATGATTGCATAGCAAGCAAGAGTACTTGGTATCAGTATAGATGATATAATTTTGCGTCGAAATAGCCATCACAAAATGAGTCAAATCATTTTCTTCTCTTGCGTCATGAAATTTTCCTTCATTTCCTTGTATACTTAAATTCAAAATAGGAAAAAAAAATGACACATAGCATGCATAACACATAATTATTTTATGACTGGGAGTAATAGTAATTTTTCATATTCATAAACAAGAAAATGAGACTTATCTTTTAACAAAAATTGGTCCAAGAGATTGGCCATGTAAGAGAAAGTTTCCATTGAACCACAACCATCTAGTGTAGATACCACCACCAACCTAAGCTATGAGGCCACCATGGTGAAAAAACCAAGCAATAAGATTCTATATTTCTCATCCCAACCTTTCTTCTCACATTCTTACCTAACCTTCTCAACACAAAGCATTACAACAATCTGATTCATCCTACGATAGCTAAGGAACTCTCTTCCACTACAACATGCAACATAAGGAATATATTCACTTTATGTACTTCATGGTCCCTTAGATATATTATTCTCTCTAGTTCTCTTTAGTGTGTATAGAAAGAGCTTGATCTATTGTATTCTTTCTAAGAATTTCCTAAAAGAACTATATTTGTCTCTCAAGGATATAAAGAGTATATAATGGATAGTGAATGATGAATTGTTATCTTCCCTATCCTATATGCTCCCCTACAACCACTATATTTCATCCAAAGTCTACAATTTTCCTCTTCTTGATGTTGATTTTGGTTCATTTCCAAATTGGTATATTGGGTTGGAAATGGAGAATAAAACATGAAATATGTAGAGAATTAATGTTAGAGTGCTTCCCACAATATTAGAGTCAATGACAATGGTATCATTGGTAGAAATGATGGATGACATTACCTATAACTAGTGGAATGTAGGACTCTTACACTTCCCATGGCATGAAGATTGTACTCAACCCATGCTCCCATTATTATGTGAAAGACTTTCCCCACCAACCTCTTACATAGATTCAAGGATTAGTTGATAAGTCAAAGAAGGTATATGGCTTCATTTAAAGCACATTGTAGAACAATATGAGTTCTGAGAATGGCCTTGGAGATAGAGGATTTATTTTCCCATAGGTCCCCTTTCATCTTCCCCTATAGTGGAATCATAGTGCCTCTCATGCCTTCATGTATTTTCTATGGTGGGTTGCATCACCATACATTGAAGCACTTTGAAGGCCTAATTACTATATAACTATTTGAGTGAAGGTCAATTGAGTTGTGTTAGAGTCTTAGGATTGTGTTTTGTATTTGTAAAATACACCATGTGAAACTCTTACATCAAAGCCATACATTGTCATTTACCTATTGAAATAAGTATTATCAAATAGTTGTTGTACCACCCGAGCACATATTTCAGTTTAGACACATTTTCTTTGAGTATTTCATCTTCTATATTGCATT
>ML799725.1:112126-165362 GCA_009831015.1 Picea engelmannii | reverse complement strand
CAAGGACAAAGTTAATTTCTAAAAGTTTTTTTTTAGTTGTTTGAAGAATATTCCATGTCCCATAAGACTAGTTACACTCATTTATGGATTAAGGACCTTATTTTCATCCCCTAATCATGGTCAGGGCCCGAAGACCCATCCTGACTACACAAAAAATCCTAATGGAAACCCTTTCTCATTCATATGAAATTTGTCCCCTTTAAAGGGTTGATGTTGTAGTTAAAGGCCTTGGTCATACTTTATGGATTAAGGACCCTATTTTCATTACCTAATCATGGTCAAGTCCCCAACATAAATCCCTACTACACAAATATTCCTAATGGAAACTTCATCCAACCCGTATGAAAAATATCCCCTTTAAATGTCTCATGTTGTAGTTCATGGCTTTAATCATGGCCTATTAACCCAATAATATATTTTCAAGGCCTAATTCCTTGGATTTATTTCCCAACTATGGTTAAATCCTTCTTAGCCATCTTTGATACACAAAATATTATAACAATACCCATATCTCACTCAAAGGTTCATGATTCCCTATAGACAACATGTTATGTGGTTTAGGGCATTGATTATGTCCCTTAATCCCTAAAGGATTCATAAATGACCCAAGGGCCTTATTTTCCTCGCTTGACCATGGCTAATTACTTAATGCACATATCCCTAGGGAAAAATATTTCATAATGGTACACATATTCAACTTGGAGGCCAAATATTTCCTCTAAAGGGATTATGTTGAAGGTGATGTTCATGGATATTGAGCCTTACAAATCCATTTATGGAATAAGGCTCTTATTGGCATCCCTTTGTTATGGTAAATTCCTTGAGACCTATTCCTACTATGAAAAAACTCATTATTATACCCATATCCTACTTATATGACAAAGATTCACTTTAAAGGAACTATGTTGTAGTTTGAGGCCTTGATCATGGCCTATTAGATCAAGAGTATTAACTTAGGTCCTAATTCCCTCAACTTCTGACCCAACCATGGTCAAGGCTCTAGTACCCATCCCTAATGCATAAAACATTCTAATGGCATCCACATACTACTCTAATGATAATGATATCTTAGATAGGGCATGTTTTTGTGGTTTGTGGCCTTGTCCATGGCCCTTGTAGGTCCCTGAAAGATTTATTTAGAGCCTAAGGGATTTATTGTCCTCTCATGCACATTATCAAGGAATTGATACCTATCCCCATTATCCAAGGAATTATAGGAGAAATCATGTTCCACTTGGAGGATATGGTAATATTAATATTAAAATTGCAGCCTAAAATAAATTTTTAATTTGTTTTTAAATAAATATTGGTCATTGCAATTGCAACGCCAACATATATTGCTACGACGCTTTTTCCATATAAACAATGAAAACTGTCGTCACAAGTGCAATGACAACATATATTGCTACGACACTTTTTCCATATAAACAACAAAAATTGTCGTTGCCATTGAGACGAAAACATATATTTCCACGACACTTTTGCCATATAAACAACGAAAGTTGTCCTCGCAATTACGACACCAAAATATATTGTTGCGATGCTTTTTCCATATAAACAATGAAAGTTTTTGTCTTAGTTGCAACGACAACTTATATTGTTGCGATAGTTTTTCCATATAAACAATGAAAAGTTGTCATTGCAATGGCGATGACAACTTATATTGTTGCGACGCAAGTGCGACGACAACTTAAATTCTTGTGACATATTTGCTACATAAACATAAAAATGTTATCGTCGCAAGTACAACAAAAATTGAGATTGTTGCGGTTTTGATGTCACATAATATCAAACAGAATAGGAGTGAGGGTTTTCGCAGCCTTCTGAATCGTGAACTGGGGTTTCTGCAGTAACCCAGCGCCGCGCGGCTTCCTTTCACAGCCCCGTTGGGGCTCATGACGTGCCAGGAGGGAGGGCCATCGAGCACCTCCTATAGCCGAGTCACGGCAAATGGAAATACAGCGGAGGAAATAAAATGGCCAGCATTCGAACCACCGGCTGATATGCGCTCAAAACTGATGGAGGAAGGCACCTTCAAGGAGCGTGACATGGATATCGACCCAGCAAAGGAGATCAGCCCCTCTTCTACAACGGCTCATTGGTTACCAGGTAAATGCATTCCACAAGCACCACAAGCCCCAAAATACGTTATTAGCTATCCGTGTATAGAAGAACAAAAGCAGTACATGAGGGATTACGCCTTAGCTGGAAAATTTCTAGGGCTCTGGCCTGCCGAGAGGGACCTGATCAAATGGATCCAGTATTGGTGGAGGAAAAAAGGTCATTATGAGCTGCAACTGGGTTCCAAGGGGTTTTTCACAATCATATTTCATAACCTTGAGGACCGCAATCGGATCTTTGATGGGGGGCCTTACTTATTCAACTCTGCGGGTCTCTTCCTACGATTCTGGACTGAAAAGTTCAGCCCGGAGAAAGAGGACTTTGCACATGCACCGGTATGGATCTGATTATACTCTCTTCCACAAGAATTATGGCTGGAAGAAGTCCTAGCAGGCATAGGCAATACCATTGGCATTTATGTCAAATCCTCGGAATCCACCAAGCAGAGACGCTACACCTCCTATGCGTGAATATGTGTTTACCTGAATATTGCCAAACCCCTCCCAGGCTCCATCGTTCTGGAATATCAAGATGAAGATTGGATCCAGACCATTGATTATGAACACATTTCGTTCCAGTGTAGAAAATGCCATGAACACGGTCATCTGTTCCAGGAATGCCCCCTTAACGCGAACCAGAAAGATGGGCTCTCAGAAAATGGCAAAGACAAGGACGGCAAAGACAAGGATGGCTTCGTTCAGCCAGCAGGGAAAAGGCACCCAGGAGGGAAGAGACAACATGCCCAAGTAAGTAAAGATCTCTCTACAAGTAATAAATTTTCCATATTGCAAGACCAGCCAGAGCACATTCCAACAACTGAGTCCCCGAGTGCACCCCCCCTGAACCTAGGGATCCGAGATCTAGGGGCAGAAATACGAGTCCCCCAGCAGAACAAGGATCCTGATCCCATGCCCCCAAGTGGAGTTCAGAATACACAGGAGCCACAGGAGACAGAGGACGGCGATGCCGAGATGGAGCTGGAAGAAAACGACCTAGCTGGAGTGGATCTGGAGCATTTGGAGCACGCGTACAGACACCAAAAACTCTACACCATTCCCAGAGACCAACTAAGGAAAATACACAAGGTTTTTCTCAATTCTTCAGCGGGATCATCTGCCCAAGCCAGTAAAGCCTTAGGAATCTAGAGCACGCAGCAAAAAAACCCAGGTAAAGCTCAAAAAGATGAGAAAAAAAGAGGGCGGAAATCCACTAACAAACTCATACAGGAAATAGGCAACTATATGGTGAATTCGGGACAGATCCACTTGATCTCGGATAGTTTTCCCCCGCTCCCCACCCCCCCATCAGTATGAAGATCATCTCCTGGAATATTAGAGGGCTCAATGGACGTAGCAAGCAAAAATTGCTACGGGATCTGATTATAACAGAAAAACCAGACATCGTTATGTTGCAGGAAACAAAATGCTCATCAGAAGATATAGAACGGCTCCTTCCCTATTGCTGGATACAAGGGAGGGCTGCCTCTATAGACGCCTTAGGCACCGCCGACGGATTATCTGTCCTCTGGAACACCAGTGAGGTGATTATGGAAAACTTCTTTGCCACTAAATGGTCCCTCACAGCAGATTATAGATGCATAGGCTCAAATAAGCCTGGATGCCTGACCAATGTGTATGGTCTAGCCAGCTCGAGAGACAAGCCTGACTTCCTTCGCAGCTTGCATAACACCTACTCCTTAAAAAAACACAACAATTGGGTGATTGGGGGAGACTTCAACCTCATTCGCAGTCTGGAGGAGAAGAAAGGAGGCTCAAGACGACTGGAGAGAGACTCTGAGGTCTTCAACAACCTCATCGATGATCTTCACCTCGTTGATATGGACGCCAGCGATGGCACATATACTTGGACAAACAGAAGAACATGGACACATCAAATCGCATGCAAGCTGGACCGCTTCCTCATCGCTGATTCCCTTATGCTGGATGGAACTGCCATGGAAGCTACCATTCTCAATCTCTCTGGCTCAGATCACTGGCCCATACAGCTTTGGGTGGATGTCCCAGCAACACCTGGTAAGAAACCATTCAGATTCAAGCAGTTCTGGACGGATCATCCGTATTTCTAGGCTAATATACAGAACTGGTGGAGGGAGGTCGAAGTCCAACGTGGATCCAAAATGTTCAGATTTCAGCAGAAATTAAAAAACCTCAAGCACACCCTTAAGCGATGGAACAAGCACACCTTTGGTAACATCTTCGATTCCCAGAATAAGCTGAGGGAACAATTAGGCGAGATTCAACATCAAATCAGGAAGCAGGGGTTTAGTACTGAGCTAAAAAATCAGGAGGTGGAAATAACGCAACAGCTCGAGGCCAGGAAGAGACAAGAGGAAATCCTTTGGAAGCAGAAATCGCGTATCCAGTGGCTCAAGGAGGGCGAACGTAACACAAGATTCTTTCACAGATCGGTCATCCAGCGAAGGCACTCCAATAAAATTACACATCTTATCTCAGATGAGGGAGAAACCATCACTTCCCATGAGGATATGGAGACAACCTTGATAGACTACTTTCAAAATCTCCTTAGCGAACCCCTCCCGGACAGATGTGAGGCCATACTCAAAATTACAAAGAACGTGCCTTCCTTAGTCACCCAGGAATAGAACTCAGCGCTGCTCTGACTTATTACGATTGAGGAGGTGGATGAGGTGCTTCAGCACACGCCCAAAAGCAAGGCACCAGGTTCGGACGGATTTACAAGCGACTTCTTTCATCACTACTGGACGATGATCAGGACTGAAGTATGGGAAATTTTAGAAGACTCAAGGGCGACTGGTCAGGTCCTCTAGGCCCTCAATGCTACTTTCCTCACCTCAGTTCCCAAGGAATGGAATGCGCATCATCCTCAGCAATTTAGACCAATAGCCTTGTGAAATGTCATCTATAAGCTCCTTACAAAAGTCATAGCCCGCAGGCTCAAGTCTATATTACCAACAATCATCTCTCCGGAACAATCAGGGTACGTAGAGGGCAGACAAATCTTGGACAGCGTCATTTTGGCCCATGAAGTAATCCATTCCCTGCAAAATACCAAGACTCTAGGTATGCTTCTCAAGCTTGACCTTTCTAAAGCCTTTGACAAGATAAGCTGGAACTTCATGCAAGAAATGCTCTTAGCCTTTGGTTTCGATCAAAGTTGGGTAAAATGGATCATGACCCTTACCTCTTCGGCCTTCTTCTCACTGCTAATCAACGGTGTCCCCTCTCGTCCTTTCTCCCCTTCCAGAGGAATCAGACAAGGAGATCCTCTCGTCCCCTTCTTGTTCATTATCCTTGCGGAAGGCCTCAGCCGCTCAATACATGCCGCAGTGGAAAGTAACATGTTGACAGGCCTGCCGCTTCATGGCATCTCCCCTCCTATCTCGCACAGCCAGTTTGTGGATGATACTCTCCTGATGGGCAACCCAACAGTCCGAGAGGCCAATGCTATCCAGGAAATACTCAGCTCCTTCTCAGAGGCCTCAGGCTTGGATTACAATAAGGGCAAATCTCAAATCTTCTTTTTCAATACACCCCCCCCTATTCAGCATCATATCTCTGCAATCTTAGGCTTCAGTCGAAGCTCCCTTCTGTCCAAATATCTAGGAATTCCCCTCATTGATAATGCCCTCCAAAACTCATCCTGGGTGCATCTTCTCGCCTCCTTCTCCAAAAGGCTTTCGTCCTGGACCTTCAGAGTCTTAAATCTCCCAAGTTGTCTTACACTACTTCGATCCGTTCTCCAGGCCCTCCCGCTCTACCATTTCTCAGCTTTGGCCGCCCCAAGATTCATCCTCTCAGCCATCAAAAATATCCAAAGAAACTTATTTTGGCAAGGCATCAACTGAGGGAAGAAGATGGAGCTGGTCAGTTGGGACAAACTATGCTGCCCAAAGGAATAGGGGGGCCTAGGCCTAAAGGACCCCTTCTCAATGAATAAGGTTCTCAGTGCAAAAATCTGGTGGTGTTGGCTAAAACATCCCAAGGACCTATGGGCCAGGATTTGGAGGCAGAAATACACCCCCAATGTAGTTGAGAAGGACCTTATCCGATGGAATGGGGACGACCCGGGTTCCCTCATTTGGAATGTGGCCAAGAAGAACAGACAGCTGGTAACTCGGCATGCATTATGGGAGATTAGGAATGGCAGGATAGCGCTGTTCTGGCAAGACTCCTGGCAGCAATGGTCAGTCCTGGCCAAGGAAGATTGGGCCCGAGACATATGCACCCAAGCGATGCGAGTGGGACTCACAATTGTCGCTAACTACTGGAAGGACTCCACTCCGGAGGACAACTGGTGACACTGGCACCTGGACAGGGGATGCCTCAATTTGGAAGCGCACGTGGACCTGGAACCTTGGCAAAGGAGATAGCAAAAAGGAAAATACCCAAACATGAGGGGAACGATATCCTCCGCTGGGGACACCAGCCGCAGGGTACTTTCAGCACACAGGAGGCCTACCTGCTCAAAACAATAACAGACCCTATCCCACAAATGACAGCCTGGCAAAAAATATGGCACCTCAAGCACTGGCCAAAAGTTACTCTTTTCCTCTGGCTAGTTCTCCATTCCAGCATTCTGACGTGGGATAATCTAATGAAACGTGGATTTGTGGGACCCTCACTATGCATACTTTGTGGCGAAGCAGAGGAAACTCTGAATCATCTCCTCAACACTTGCCCTTTCACAACTCAGGTTTGGGACCAGGCGGCGCAAATCATGCGCACTTCTGATCGAGATAGGGACAGCATCCAGGGAACGATAATGAACTGGAGGAATGAGGCCTTCCAATCTCCCATATTAAACCGCATCTGGCAACTCATTCCAGGTTTTATCCTATGGCAGGCCTGGAAAGAGAGAAATAGACGAATTTTCAAAGGCCAATCCCTTCAGTGGCAGCAATGCTGGCACCTTTGCTGTAATAGTATCAGGGAGACGATCAACACTCAACGATGGACTGAGGAAGATCTAAACATGGTGCCCTCTGAACACCTCATCTTTCAACATTGGGTGCTACACCCGCCCACAACGACTCACATTACTAGCCTACCCATGATAAGAAGTCCATCTTATTGGTCTCCTCCCTCGGAAGGCTACATTAAGTTTAACTTCGATGGGGCCTCAAAAGGCAACCCTGGAGCTGCAGGCTATGGGATAGTCTTCTGTGACCATCAAGGACACATCCTGATCATAAGCGTTGGCTTTCTGGGGCACTCAACAAACAACAATACAGAGCTTTGGGGTCTCATCAATGGACTCCGCATAGCCCAAGACAATGGATTCACTAAGCTCATAGTCGAAGGGGATTCTCAAATCATAATCAACATCTTGCGCCGAATGTTGAATGGGGTGCAGCCGGATAGATTAGCGCCTAGTTGGAGACTCTCCCTCGAACTTCAAATTCTCTCAGATTTATTGCAGCCAAATCAAGCCATCGTCCCCTTCCACATCAGAAGGAAAGCGAATCAAGTGGTAGATGATCTAGCGAACTTAGGCACCACCTGGAGCGGACCAGAACTTCTCTGCGACTCACGCAGGGACCCGGATCATCCCATCCTCCAAAGGTGTATTAGCAAAGCTGCTGAGGCAGACAGGCCCCTGGATGGGGTGTTATCGGCGGCCACGGGGCATATGGTGGAGGCTGGCACAAGCCCATCGAGCACGAGGCCACGTGATGGGCTCATGCCGGATCCCGTCACCACCCTCCAGAATTAACTCGATGCAGCAGGCATTAAAGGTCTGTACTCGCACAATTAGTGCGCTCCCTCTCCTTCCGGATATCCATAACATAGCTATCGCGTCCATGGTGTTCTCACTTGTTTGTTCAACCTCCAACCTCCATTCCAGGGGTGGTGAGCATTCCCCTGTGTGCTCCTGGGCGAACCTCACTCGCTTCCTATGGCTCCTCGCCTGTACTCACACTCTCCACACTTCCTACGAGTTGCTTCACCTCATCCATAATCCTGTCAGCATGCCTCGTGAGCGAGGGAGGCTACGCAGAGGCCCTCCCTGGAGGCCTCGAAGACCTTCCCTCTCGCCTCCTGGTCCGCAGCCACAGTCTAGCACTCTGGTTCCTTGGATAGCTACTCCCCCTCAGCCTATCAACCCTATGCCTGAAGAACCGATACCTGGCCCCCGCCCTCCAGTTAACTCGCCCCGAAGCTCCGCAGAGAATCCCCCTCCTCCCCGCAGACCAAGCAATTATGCGCATCAGAATCTTGTTTCCAACACGGGGGTGCAGCTCAGGGACAATCTCGACAACATTTATGATTTAGTGTTCGAGTTGCGTAAGGAAGTCAACGACCTCCACTTCAGGGTGCAGTCTACTACCACCAAGGTGACTACTCTCCTAAATCTCATGGCCTCCATGAGCGCGACCTTCCCTTCTCATCCGGGTGAAGGACCCTCGGCGGAAATGCCCGGTGTAGCAACTCAGGATGGCAACACCACGCAGCAAAGAGCAGGAAAGGTTGAGATGGAGTGCACCGCCAGTGCAATGGCCAGCTTGGCTTCAACGAGTCGGCAACAGCAGGAGGAGGAGTCAGTGGTCGAGCGAGCGGTGGACAGCGTGAATTCTGAGATGATTTGGGACTATGGAATTACCTACATCGAGGAAGAGCCGTGGCCGGGCGACCTCTTAGCCACGAACCAAGGTCACCCGTCAGGTGTCTAATTATGCTTAATAGGCTAGCTTTGTCAGTCTTAGCTAGATTTCTTTTGAAGAAAACGCTTACTTATTGTCTTTTTAATCCTAAAACTATTTGACAAACTTATCAGGCCAGCTGGACTGGTTTCCCCTCTGTTGGGGCAGTCCAGTAAGACCATAATGTCCATGGATGTAATCTGGCACTTTCACCATCTTTTTGAAGGAACTTAATATAATGTCTTCTTACTTAAAAAAAATTGAGATTGTTGCGATGCATTTTCTATATAGACAAAGAAATTTGTTATCGCAATGGTCATGTCAATTGCGACGAAATGTTGGTTTCACTTAGGTTGCCTATATTTTCGTATTAGCGATGATATTTCTTTCGTGTCGCAATTGTGAGAAATTCCTTTGGATCATTGCTCTTGTGACGATACTTCAAGTTTGTCGCAATTTCCATGTGACATAAAACGACATTTTAGAGACTCAAGATTCGTCACAATATCCATGATGTAACATCACAAGAGCGTCGTAATAGTCGTCGCAAAATGAGCCAAATTTGCTAGTGAGATAGGAATTAGTATCTTGCAGCTCTAGGTGATGTTGTAATTACCTATTTGTATTTTTTTATTTGTGGAGAGATTTTATAGTAGATGGAAAAGAGTGACCTCTTGTTGGTTGTTTCCAAATAAAGAGGGAAACATAATTATGATTATGTCTATGAGATTGCTCAAGTTAATGACTCTAAGTTCTCATTGGAAAAGGATGATATTAAGATTCAATAAATGTATATGAATGATGCAAAAATGTACAAGTGATGCACATCCATGATATATATATATATATATTATATATGTATATGTATATGTATATGTATATGTATGTATGTATGTATGTATGTATGTATGTATGTATGTATGTATGTATGTCACAACATTCTTTTTCTTCCTATTCTTGAATAATTTCAAACGCTCGTGGTTTCTTTTGATTCTTTTGATATTCATCATGTTTTCAAGGAATGGAATATGATGGAAGATCAATTATCAAAGGACGTGCTTCATTTGGATCAAGGTCAATGGATGATTTATGAAGAAAACAATGGAAATTTTTATGAGTATTATGATCGGCCCTTTGTTGACATGCTTATCTAGATTCAACAACTTAGATTCTACAGTCCTTCCTCGCTTAAGATATTTTGGTTTCTTGACTTTTCTCAGGATTATTTGGTGTGGGTCAGGGATCTCACTGCACTTTTTTGGTGATAATTTATTTGTTGAACTTGTTCTCTGTTTCATTTCCTGTAATGGATGTATATGTATGAACTCTTTTGTATATGTTTTTAGACAAATGTTTTGATTGCAACCCCTCTATGGAGTTGCCTCATAGACACCATGTCTTGTCTATGGCCATAGTTATCAATGCATATGAATATGCATTTACATAATGTAATTTTATTTTCTATATGAAATAAAATTACTCTTTTTTCTGGAGGAAAAAAATATGTACACACACACGACACAGGATATCGGTGCTCGCTGCATCCATGGATAACCTCCCTGAAATCCACTAGAGAACATGGGGTGACCGAGCATTTTTGAAATATTAGGGACTCAACAACAAGAACATATTATAGACCCATTTAAGGGCACAACATGTCACTTACAAGGAATTGAACCTAGGTGGGGAGGGTAACAATCATTCCTCCCAACCACCCAAGCTAAATCTAATGGATGGTACACACACACAAACACACACACACATATAAATGCATGAATGACTTCCAGAATAAGTGAATTGTGAAGCAGGAATAGTGCTTTATATGTTTTAGCCATCACTATTGTTTATTTAGTTGACCTTATGTGGAAATGTCTAATTTTTTTGCTTGAATACTAGCTTGGGGAGGTTGTACTCCATTCTTCAGAGAGAGAAAATGTAGAATGATGAAAGAGAAAATGAGAAAAATTTATTTTTTTTTATGAAAGAAGGAAATATGGTTGTGATTATTCATTTAATATTTTATGTAAATGATTGAGAGAAAGCATATACTAAAAAAAAAAAAAATTAAGTGAATTTGCATGTGAGATTATAAAGTGTGGTAGTGGTAGACGCACATAGATTATGTTGATGTATCTAGTTAAGTTCTTGAAAGCACATGGTGGATATAAATTGGTGGAATAAATGTACATGTTTTCATGTGTAGTTTGAATGCATACTAAGGATACGTGCCTATAATTATTTATGAAGAATTGGGTAAATCACTGAAATTATTTAGATGATGTTAACTCATGTGTGAGATCATTTCAGATGATGATAGTTAAACAAAAAGGAAGTTTCATGTTAAAAAAGTTACATGTGGAGGAATGGTGTGAAGACTCTGTCAGGAGAGTAGAGCTTTGCAAATTAACGACTGTTGGAAATTTGATAGTGGGTTGTAAAAGCCTATTTGTATAAGAATCTTGGATTAAATTTTAAGGATAATGCATGTGTGTAAGTCATGAAAATAAAATCTTAAACATTTTGAATTATGGTTTTAGATGATTAATGAACAAAATTCACTTTTCTATGATTGCATTGGTAAACTAACCTTGATGAGTTAGTGTTTTGTTACATTCAAGGGAGGAGGACTCTCTGAATCAAGAAAATTCAAGAGGAAATTGATTGAGACTAATCAAGAAGATGGATTAGACGGGCCCAGGAATGGGGCAGAATGAATAAATAATGTAGAGAAAGGGGGACACCCTTCTAATTATAAAACTCTTATCTTTTAGCGGAGTTGTATGTTTTTAAAAGAAACAAGAAAAACTTGTGAAATAAAAAGAATCGGTGAATATATCTACATTAATAATCTTGGTTAAAGCCATGTTATGAAAGGGTAGAGAGGTCATCGAAATGGCTCAGTTGTGCTAATAATTCTAGAATGTGCAAATGAGTTTGAAAATGGAGAATCTCTTTACTCCTCTCTTGTTGAATTTTTGTATTTTTGTAGAATGAGAAAATGGTTGGGATGTTATGTGTGAATATTCCAAGCATAAAAATGTTGATGTTTGTATAACAACAAAACAACTAAAATATCAGTGTGTTTATGCTCATGAAAACATTGAGGAGAACTTGAGATAATGCATACAGATATACTGGGTCATAACTGATAATTGTTTGTTGATTTAGAAAATGCTATGGTACATGCATTTTGATTTAACATCATATATGATATGGCGAGTATGAGAATTCTCAGCCAATGGTTGTGTGAAGGAGAGTGGCCTTCACCTTTCAAATTTTTCAAAGAGCCTAAGATAATTCCCCGATGGTATCATGGCTCGGCACATGAGTGGCATGTTATTTAAGTGATAGAGAAGTAGATCCTATGGTGGGTGGAAAGGAATTCACCAAAAATTAGTTTGGGTTGGATACAATTTGTAAACATATAAGTTTTCTTTGAGATCTATGTGATTAAATAAAATGAATGACTGGTTCATGTATTAAATTCATGAGTGTTTTTTCTTGTTAATGGACTAAACACATGTTTTCAGTTTCAAGTCTTTGTGCTTGAGTAATTATGGAAGTGTATGAATGGTGTAAGTTTTGTACATATGAACATAAGAACTGCATTTCATTTTGAAGGGTAAACACACTCCCTATCTTGTATAATGGATGAAATTACATTCTTATGGACAAGAATCTATATGAAAAATGAATGGATGTGTGTATAGGTGTTCCTTGTGTGCATAGAAATACACATGCTATGTTAGGATATTCCTATGAAAGGAAAGAATACTTCTAAATAAAAGAAATGAATGGTAAATGAAGAGATAAATGGAATCTTGTAATAACCCCTTGAAGGTTTAATTAACTAAATTGTAATTCTTATGAAATGGGAGGCCAAACAAGGTCATTAATTCTATGTTTTCCTTGTCTGACTTAAAAAGGAGGGGTTGTAGGATATAAATATTTCCGTGTATCCCTTTTTAGAGTGTTTCCTTGCAGGAGAAAAAATGTAAGAGTCATGGAAGAAAAGTTGAGACTCTATGGGGAGGAATTGGGATAGTGTTAACATCATGCCAAAGTGGAAAGAAGGATGATCATGGGGAAAGAAAGCATGTAAAAATAGAAGTAACAACTAGAAGGAAACATAGGGCACGCACATGCAATAAAATGTGCACAAGGAAAGCGACAGCTGGAAGGAAGAACAACACGCACACATGAGAGGAATACCTAACGTCGGTAATGTTAGGGTTTTGGTAATGTATTGTAATGGATGAAGAGCCAAAGATGTATAAATATTGATACTGAGGTACTATAGAGGGTTCTGATACGTAGGTATCATAGGTTGGATTTTTGCATTGTTCAGATTGTTGTTACATCATAGATATGCATAAGTCGATGCAAATTGTAATGTTGCTATGTACTATTTTGTAAGATGTTGAGATAGGGGAGAGGAGAGAAGGAATATCTGAGGATTAGATCATAGGCTGAGGAGCCTGGTGCAATCTAGTTCACCTCATATAGATATTACCCATATGAGGATAATTGTAAGTGCGCAGTGTTGGATACGCAAAACTACCATAATATAAGAGCGAAGAGCCAAATCTTTGTGGATGTAGCCCAGGAAGAGGTGAACCATGGTAACGTCTATGTAATGTGATGAATAGATGCATATCTTTATCATTTGTTCAGTATTTATTTGTTGTGCTTAATGAACGAATGATTTATTACATTGTTTGTTTAAATGTTGTTGCGATATTGAGGGAATAAGCTATGAAGGTTACTGCATAGTCGTGAATAATCGTAGGTTGCAATCAACAGTTATAATATACGGTCCCGAATACAAACCCCATATCTCACGCTCAATCCTAGGATGTAAACACAAGAGTCTTACAGCCACCCATTAAAGCTATCTCACGTGAGACTACGCATTGCATCTATGTGATGTGTTGCCTTCTAGTTTACCAAGAGGGTCGATAGTTTTAGAGGCTTTATTGGAAACCCGAAAGACATGAACCCTGGGTCAATAACTCAAACGGTAGAGAAGGAAGACTATAAAAACCCAACAAAGGCCTGTTGGCAGCAGGACGAAGTGGAAAGAAGGATGATCATGGGGAAAGAAAGTGTGCATAAATGGAAGTAACAATTGGAAGGAAACACGGCATGTGCACATGTGAGAAAATGTTCACAAGGAAAGTGACAACTAGATGGAAGAATAACATGCTCACATGAGAGGAAGACCTAACGTCGGTAGGGTTAGGGTTTTGGTAATGTATTGTAATGGCTGAAGAGCCAAAGATGTATAAATACTAATACTAAGGTATTATAGAGGGTTATGATACGTAGGTATCATAGGTTGGTTTGTTGCATTGTTCAGATTGTTGTTACATCATAGATATGCACGAGTCGATGCGAATTGTAATGTTTCTATGTACTATTTTGTAAGTTGTTGAGCTAGGGGAGAGGAGATAAGGAATATATGAGGATTAGATCATAGGCTAAGGAGCCTGGTGTGATCTAGTTCACCTCATATAGATCTTACCCATGTTAGGATAATTGTAAGCACGCGGCGCTGGATACGCAGAACTATAATAATACATGAGCCAAGAGCCAAATCTTTGTGTACATAGCCGAGGAGGGGGTGAACCAAGGTAACGTCTATGTAATATGATGAATGCATGCATATATTTATCATTTTTTCAGTAGTTATTTGTTGTTCTTAATGAATGAATGAGTTATTACATTGCTTGTTTAAATGTTGTTGCGATATTGAGTGAATAAGTTATGAAGGTTACTGCATAGTCATGAATAACCATAGGTTTCAATCACCAGTTATAATATATGGTCATGAATATAGACCCCATATATCGCGCTCAATCCTAGGTTGTAAACGCATGAGTCTTACAGCCACCCATTAAAGCTATCTTGGGTGAGACTGCGCAACACATCCATGTGCTGTGTTGCCTTCTGGTTTACCTGGAGAGCCGATAGTTTTAGAGGCTTTGTTGGAAACCTGAAAGACATGAACCCTGGGTCAATAACTCAAATGGTAGAGAAGGAAGACCAAAAAACCCAACAAATGGTTATGTTATTGTTGGAAGGAACAGAGGAGGATTGAGTGGATGAGATAGGTGGAGCACAGCAACAGAAATCGAAACTTGGTTGAGAAATAAAGAGCTAGAGTTTGCAAAAAATGACAATAGAAAACCTAGAATAACACCCCAAAAATATCTGGACAATTATGTGTTTACTAATTTGCACGAAGTCTTGTTCTGTGACTTTCCAAATCTATTGCAGGAGTGGATACTAAGTTTGAAGGATAACCACGTGATGAACTGGAATCGACAGTTAGAGTGGACCACAGTACAAATTGAGTAGTTACAGCAGGTGAACAACAAATTCACCATCGCAGTAGACTGTTGGCTTGAAAGTATTGTGGTAGGGTTTATAACAGAGTTTGAAGTTGACACAACAAAGTCATACAACGCAACGGAGAAAGAATTTATACGTGGGCCTCGAGGAAGGTACATTCGATCACTGTATACTTCTATTAAGATATTGCTATATAACAAGGGTGTAATGACAATGGAATCAGACAGCTAAAATTCCCTGCGTGCATGGGGTAAGGGGGGAAGCACTAACAGAGAGAGGATAAATGAAAGGAGGAAAGGTTATGGGCAAGAAGGAGGAACCCTTGTGTTGGCCCTAGGTTATGGAAGGAAGCGAAGAATGAGGAAGAAAAGGTAAAAAGCGAGCTGCGTGGGAGACACAATGGCTATCACTGGGTCGAAGTGAGCAAAAGAACAGAGAAGATGGAGTGAAGTGCGGAAAAGAAAGTCATTGGATGAGGAGATCGAGGATGACAGATCATCAAGGAGGATGGACTGAGGATGACTCAGGAAGTGGAAAAATCCAGCATTAGATGCCTTGGATCACCGCGAGATGGAGAAGGAAAGACAGGCTAGCGAAGCCCGGAAAGAATGGGTCAAGTTGACCTAGGGTTGTAGACACCTAGGGTTTTGGTAATTAGGGTTTTGACACCTAGGTTTCGACCTAAGGCTGTCGGTGAGGGATTGTAATGTATAAATAGAGGTCGAGAGGACCTAGGTCAGGTCAGTACTATGGTTGAGCCTTATTGTCGATTATTGTTTATCAAGAGAATATTGTATTAAGGGTGAGAGAATTGTTGAGAGAGAGAGCATTCTGGTATTGTAATATCTTCAGCTGGGTGCGAAGATCAAGTCATGTAGTTGGGTGCACAGGAAGGGAGAGAGAAAGAGAGATGGAGAGAGAGGATCTGCTGGCCAAGAGCATAGATCAGAACTGTAAGATTTATATTAATATATCATAAGCACAGTTCTGTGGATGTAGCCCTAGAGAGAGGGTGAACCACGTACATCTGTTGTTGTGTGTGTGATTGATTCTTTGAGCTCTGATGTTGTTATATTGTTATCTGCATTATTGTATTAGATCATATCTATAGTTGTGAAGGATAGATCTAGCTACTTTAATAATAGATGCATGTTATGTTGTTGTTGTAATAATAACCACTTGATATTCCCTTGGTTGTAGACATCTATGTCCTGCAACCCCCTCATAGCTGCTTCGGGTGAGACTGCATCTTCTTCGTAGGTGCTGCAGAAAGGGCCAGTGGCTAGGGCTTGATGGTGCGCTCTTGGAGCTAAACACTGGGTCTACCCCTGTGCCAACAAATGGTTTGGTTGTTGGGACCTGAATATTTTTAAGGGAATGTCAAGGTGATTCCCTTCGAAAACAAAGATTCAGAAGTGGGTATAGGGTCAAGAGAAGGACTTCATTGAAGCCCAGAACAAGAACCCTAAAATGAGCACTGAACATTGGCTACAAAGATACATCTTCACCAACATTCACAATATCTTCTTTGGAGGAATCCATCATGAGCTACATGAGTGGTTGGCTAGGTTAGCTGACACACAGTTTGAAATCAAATCTAGACCCCCTGTGGTTTGGACACCAGCATTGATCCAAAAGGTCAAGAGAGTCGGCAACGTTGTATCCAGAGCAGTAGATCACTAGTTTTATAGTACCATCGAAGGATATATCAATGAGTTTTTTTTTGACAAAACATAATCATATAGTCAAGCCGAGAGATACTTTTTCAAGGGACCCAGAGGAAAAAAATTTCACTTCCTGAAGCTAAGAATCAAGATGCTCTTGCATGAAAACCACATCTTGAAGATACAATAGATTGATCGGACCTGAAAAGGCTAATGTTCAAGATCTCGGACAACGAAAGAGACACATAAGAAGGACATACGCGTAGTGGGAGAGTATTCCTAGGAGTTCACCTTGAGAATTTGTTTAAGAAAAACTACGAAGAAGAATTTTTCTATAGTGGAGAAGAGGTAGATCTAACCGATGAAGAGAATCCAGAGCCCACCAGAACAGAAGAAGGGGAATCTAAAGAACTGTGCAAAAGAAATCCATAAACCTCAAGAACTGCGTGAACTACTGAAGTAAGTAACGTTAATCCTCATGTTGTCCCAACAATACTTAGTAGTCAGAATAGTCAAAACCACCAGAGTATTTAGAATATTGTTACCTGTAGCCCAGAATCTACTCAGACAAGAACCCTAGTCAGCTTTATGGAAGATGAAATGACACTCCCTATCTTTAGAGGAGATGTATCTGAAGATCTAGATCAGCATTGGCTTTTGTGTGAGGCCGTATGGAATATTAAAAGTATCATCGATGAATCCATCAAGAGAACCCAGTTCAGCACTACGCTAAGGGACCGTGCACTGAGATGGTACATGAAACTTGTCCAAGGAATGGCACAGCCTAAGCCCCTAAATGAGATAAAGAATGTGTTGATTGTAGAGTTTAAGAAACATAAGTCGGAGTCACAATGTATTACAGAACTAAAAGAGATTAAACAAAAGGTAGTAGAACCTGTTTGGGAGTTCAACCAGAGATTCAAGACCCTGACAGGCTGATTAACTTTCCAGATCCCTGACGAGCAAAACAAAGAGTGGTTCATCATTGTTTTGTTACCACAAATAAGAATCCCTTTGATGCAGCAGAATATTGCATCTCAAGAAGAATCTTTGGAGATCTCCATGAAGCTGGAATCAACATCGATGGGAGAATCTAGCTCAGGAATTAGCCAGATCATGAGCCAACTAACTAGTTTGTCTTTACAGGTCGAGGATATGAAGAAAGATAAGGGAAAAGTCAAAAGGGAAGATATCTAGTGTGTAAGATGCAGATATGAAGGCCATGATAAGGAACACTATCCCTTATTTCATGAGTACTTGGCATCAAGGGCACCGAGCCCATTAAAGAAAGTTAACCTACCCTGGTGCGATGTATGCAGAAATAGGCATCTCCCAGGTGAGTGCTACTACATGCAGAAGTATGTCCAAACACCCACAAACTTGTATTGTACATTCTGTAAATCAGTGGGGCATGATGATCATGATTGTAGAGCTTATGATCTCATGCATGAAAGGTCAAGAGACATATACAAGATTCAAGGTGAAGTACAACAAGAGGGAAACACTCTGCAGTACAACTCTCCAGGGAGAGGAAATTTCACTCCTCTCAATCGCTACTAAGAACGAGGACGAGGAGGAGGTATGGGCTAAGGCCGAGGACAAATAATATGTCACAATTGCATGCATCTAGGACATTTATCAAGGGCTTGTCAGAATCCCTGCATGACTTGTTGTTACTATAACTCCTTTGAGCATGTCATAGAATATTTCCCTGTTTTGTTGGCTAAACTTCAGGAAAGACAAGAACCCCAGCAGAACCCACAAGTACAATTGATATATGTTGAACCTCGCGGAGCAGACCCCAAAGTCATTGGTATTACTCGAGGAGGCATTGCTACAGGCGAAGACAGAGAAAACCAAGGAAAGACTGAAAACAAACATAGAGTCAGGAAAGCTATAGAAAATACCCCAACGTTCGATGCTAATAAATAAAGAAAGATATTCAAGGAGGCAAGAAAAGAGTTCAAAGGAAATCAAGGATCTTCATCAAAGAGACAACCAGAAATCAAAGAATACGGTATGCCTTGGGCGTAAACTCATGGAATTCTTGCACACTTGTGTTAAGTTGATTCAAGATAAAGGTGTTGTACAAGAATTACAAGATTTAATCAAGTAGTATGAACTAGGAAAAATAGACCCCTTACTGAATAAAGCAGTGCACCAAATTGGAAGAAGGAGAAGGACAAATAAAGAATTACACTTGAATGCTCAGATAGGAGAGTATGAGATAGACTATGTGGTCCTTAATTTAGGGTCATAAGTCAATGTCATGATGAAGCATACTTGGGAAATGATGGGAAAACCCAAGCTGATATATTCCCCTATCAGGCTTCGCATGGCTAATCAGCAAGTTTTCATACCATTTGGACGATTAGAGCATGTCCTAGTGGACATTGATGTAGTAAGAACCTTTACAGATTTTGAGGTAACTGAAATTGTTGATGATAGTTTCCCTTACCCTGCATTGTTAGGAATTGATTAGGCCTTCGACAATTCCACTATTGTTGATTTAAAGAAAATACGCATGACATTTGAGAAAGTTGGCCTTAGGGTCGTTGCACCTTTATACCTAGATGAAGGTCCACGATACATAGAACTTATCAGAGAAGAGGACCATGCATTTGAACTGAAAAACATCTACAAATTAACAGCCAGACAGAAGGATTATATCAACCCTACAGTTGACGGAAATCTGAGCTAGAGAAGTGACAACGCATGTTCATCTGACTCAGAATAAGCACTAGAAAACTGGCAGAACCAGATGTACAAAGTATCTACAAGAAGATGTGCTAGGCTAACCAGAGAATTTCTTTGGATTGGCACAATAGTGAGTGATCTACCCACATTTAATGGGATGAACCCCTTAGAGAAATTCTTATCAAACTTTGAGACAAGTGTACCAACACCACAAAGGTTGTTGGAAATGGAGGAGGCCATGAAAGCCACCCCAGGGATATGGTGGGGGACACATAATAGAAATATTACAGACTGGACACAATGTCGAACTTTGATGACAACGCAGTTTTCATCACAAGAAGGAAGCGAAGAAGCACGGTACACAAGTCAAAGTTGCCCAAAGGACCATGTAAGAAGCTATGAAGAGACCTAGAGTGACATTCCTAGAGAACAATGGGTACACAGATTCATCAATACGTTGGATACCACCCCGATTAACTGGTACCTTCAAGCAAAGTTGTGCCTTGTCACTTCAGAATGGGAAGGTATGACCAAAGATTTTATAACCACCTTTTTGTTTGACAGTGAATTTCCTTCTGTATATCAAGCACTACAGATGGTGAGACAAAAAGTAATTGAGGAGGAATCTGGCCTCCCTTTGGAGCAAGAAGAGGATGAGTGGACTGCGCCCCTCCAGAAATTGAAGACCTACTACAACATCAATTCTGACGAAGACGATGACCCAAGGAAGGTGAATATCATGGAAACAGAAGATCAGAGAGATGTGGAAGGACCAGGAGTTGAACTGCCATTCATTGGACAACTGATAAAAATAAATAAATTCAATATCGGGATAGAGGAAACACCAAATCTTGCCAATGTCGAAGATTACTGGGACGCTTCTACCATTGACAAAATCATAGAATTATTGCATGAGTATCAGGACTTGTTCCCGACCAAGTTCACTAATATGAAGGGAATCAAAGGACCTATGGGAGAAATGAGAATAGCTTTGAAACCAGACACGAAGCCAGTAAAGTAAAGACCCTACAGATTGAACCCGAAATATAAGGAAAAAGTGAAGATTGAGCTCGACAGAATGTTGGAAGCAAGGATTATTGAACCTGTCGAAGAGTCGGAATGGATTAGCCCCATGGTAGTGCAAGATAAGAATACAGGTGAGATCAAGATTTGTGTAGATCTCAGGAAGCTGAATGATGCTTGTCTACATGATCCTTTCCCTACACCTTTCACAAACAAAGTGTTGGATAACGTGGGAGGCCAATAAGTATATTCTTCTACAGATGGGTTTTCAGGCTACCATCAGATCCGCATTGGCAAGGAGGACCGTCATAAGACCATGTTTTCCACAGAGTGGGGATCCTACCAATATACAGTAATGCCATTTGGACTGAAGAATTCCCCAACCATCTTTTCCAGGGTGGTGGTTGAAGCATTCAAAGAATTTTTACATAAATTTTTAGAAGCATACTTTGATGACTGGACTGTTTTTAGTTTGTTGAAAAATCATATTGAATGTCTAAGGATAATGCTGGATAAATGAAGGCAATGTCAAATTTATTTGAATTTGAAGAAGTGCATCTTCTTCTCACCATTTGGAGTATTATTAGGTCATATTGTATGCAAGAAAGGATTGTTGGTGGATCCATCCAAAATTGCAATTATAGTTGATTTACCACCACCTACATCAGTCAAACAACTGCGCATTGCACTAGGACACACTGGCTATTACAGTAAATTTATCAAAGGATATGCTTAGATTACTGCGCCAATGGAGAAGTTATTAAAGAAAGATTGTCAGATTGGTTGGACAGACGAATGCCAGCAGAGCTTTGACACACTAAAACAAAAGATGGTCATTGCACCTATTTTAGTCTTTCCCAACTAGACCAAGGAATTTCATGTGCATGTTGATGCATCTTCTATTGCATTAGGAGAAGTATTGGCACAACCTAGAGAAGGGGACATTGATCATCCGTTAGCATTTGCCAACAGAAATCTCTCCACAACTGAAATCAATTACACTACTACAGAGAGAGAGGGACTAGCCATGGTGTATGCATTGCATAAATTCCACCACTACTTGTTGGGAGGATAGTTTAAAATGTTTATTGTTCACTCCGCACTAAAATACCTAGTCAATAAGCCAGTGTTGGAGGGGAGAATATGCAGATGGATTCTCCTATTTCAAGAATATGATTTTGAGATCATAGTTAAGCCAGGAAGAATGAATAAGGGCCCAGACCACCTGTCAAGGTTGGAGCATGGTGAAGAAACTACCAGTCTAGAGGACACACTACCGGATTCACAGTTGCTCGACATTAAAAATATTGATGACCACTTCGCAGACATAGTCCAGTTCCTGTCAATAGGAATAGATCCAGCTGAATACACAAGTTCGCAGAAGAAACAGCTAGTGGTGCACGTTGCAGATTTTTCACTGATAGTTGGTCAGCTATATAAAATGGGACCTGATGAGATCCTAAGAAGATGTGTGATGGAGGCAGAATGCCCTATGTTCCTCGAATAAGCTCATGAAGTCATTGCAGGAGGACATTATGCAGGAAAATCAACTGTGCAGAAGGTTCTGTGAGCTGGCCTTTGGTGGCCTACGTTACACAGAGATGTTAAAGAATATGCCAGAGCATGTGATATATGCCAGCGAGTTTGAAAACCATCTCGAAGAGATGAGATGCCATTAGCACCACAGATGACCTTACAAGAATTTGAAAAATGGGCCATTGACTTCATGGGACCTATAAACCCACCAGGAAAGTGCACAGGAGCAAGGTATATTATCATTGCGATAGAATACCTGACTAGATGGGCCGAAGAAAGAGAATTCAAGGACTGTAGTCCAACTACAGCTGCGTGTTTTATATTTGATGACATAATAACCAGGTTTGGATGCCCTAAGGTCCTTATGAGTGATCAAGGTACACACTTCATTAATAAGATAGTTGAAGCCTTGACTAAAGAATTTACAGTCCACCATCAGAAGAGTACACCTTATCATCCACAAGCAAATGGAACGGTTGAAGCATTCAACAAGATCTTGGAGATAGCATTGACAAAGATTTGTAGTGTGAACAAGGATGACTGGGATTTAAGAGTCTCAGCAGTACTCTGGGCTTATAGAACCACTTGCAAGAAATTAACAACGCAGACTCCTTTCAAGTTGGTTTATGGTCTTGAAGTTGTTGTCCCAATGTAGTACTTGGTACCAATATTAATAATTGTTGCATTTACAGACATGGATGATATTGGCGCTATTCATGAGAGGCTATCACAGTTGGTCAAACTAGAAGAAGATAGATTCATTGTAGGCTTACATCAACAAATTCAAAAGGAACGAGAAAAGGCCTATCATGACAGACATGTTAAGAAGAAGATATTCAAGCAAGGTGATTTAGTCCTGCTATATGACAGTAAGTTTATAAAACTTATTGTGTTATGTGTTATTGATATTTCACTTTGTGCTTATGGTTGTGATTGTGGTTTAAATTACTTCCGCAAAAGCAATAGTAGAAGCGATTATGTATTTAACAATAGCGAAACTTGTTAGATCAGGAGAATCGCAGGAATACATTAATTTGTATCGAAATTTCTACATGGTATTAGAGCCACGGAGGCCATGGAGTCACGGAAGTGAGGTGCGAACATAATTGCATTCTCGCAGGTCACGTCTCTAGCTGGGTGCGAACTCTAGTACTGAAAACTTCCATTGTTTTCAAGAATAGAAATTATCGCAAGCAAATACACTAGCAGGGTGCGAACTTCCCTCACCCTAACAGTGGAGCAGGGTGTGAACTTCCAGGGCATTCTCACAGGTGAATACACTAGCAGGGTGAGAACTTGATAGGCAAGTTCGCAGGCTATACACAGGCAGGGTGTGAACTTCCCTCAGGCTGCTCTCAGGTGGGGTGCGAACCTCCCAGGGCAAGGGGAAAGTGAAGGAGTTGAGTTTTGGGTTGGATAAAATTCAAATTTGCAATATTTTCTTGGTGCGACACTTGATTCAATATCGAAATGTCTTTCAATGGCTTGAGGTTGGAGTATGCACTCGAGGGCAGCTCTAACTACATTTCATGGAAGGACAGGATGGAGGCAGTGCTCGAAGACAATGGCTTGAAGGGTTACATTGACGCAGATGTTCCTAAGCTGGATGCGACAGACACTACAAATCTTGATGCATGGCAAAAGAAAGTGGCGAAGGCGAGGAGGATTCTGTTGGAGGGAGTACGAGACCACATTGTCTCAAGTCTCCATGGGAAAACCACACCATACATAATGTGGAAGGTTTTGACAGATCTGTTCCAAAGCAGTAGCGACCATAGGAAATTGGTGCTCAAAGATAAACTCAAGAAGATTAAGATGGAGAAAGGCAACACCATTCCAAAATATCTCACAAAGTTTGTCCAATGTCGGGATGAGCCTGGAAGTGTGGGAATAACAGTCGTTGCTGATGATTTGGTGAGCTTGGCGCTCCTAGGGATTCCTAAGAGTTGGCATAGTTATCAAGACTCTGTCAATGGAAGGGAAAAACTACTTGATTGGGAACGACTATGGTCGGATTTGGTGCAAGAGGAGTTTAGGCGAAACACCAGAGATGGATCTTCATCAAAGTTTGATGATGAAGATGATTGTTCTTTGACTTCCAAGGCAAGGAAAGGAAAAGGGAAGAAATTCCAATCAAATTCCGAGTCTAAAGCCAAGAAGTTGGATTTCTCCAAAGTGAAGTGTTTTCACTGTCACGAACGTGGGCATCTCGCTACTAACTGTTCGCAGAAGAAGAAGAACAAGACGGTTGTTGGAGATGCAACTGTTGAGGCTCTTGTCTCACAATTTGAGCTTGACTTCGCTTTGATCGCATGCATGGCATCAAGTGCATCAGGATCAGTGTGGTATTTGGATAGTGGCGCTTCCTTCCACATGACGGGAGATAAAGAGTCTTTCATTGACTTGGAGGAGAGAGATCTGAGAATGCATATAGAGATGGGAGATGATGGAAAATACAGTGCAACTGGTATTGGTACCATTACCTTTTAGAGGGAGTCAGGTAAACCATTTCAATTGAAAAATGTTATGCATGTTCCAGATCTAAAGAAAAACTTGGTCTCGGTCGCAATGTTGGAGGACAAAGGCTATGATGTTGTTTTTAGCAGTGGTATAGCCTACCTGCGACATAAAGAAACAGGTCAAGTCAAGAAGATAGGGATTCGAGTTAAGAATCTCTACATGTTGCAGGTAGATGGTTGTGGTGCCATGATAGGCAAGGCAGAAACAGTGGTGAGTCGGGATGAGGGTGAATTATGGCACAGGATATTAGGCCATCTTCATCATGGAGCCTTGAAGATCATGCAAGAAATATCTACTGGACTTCCAAGGGGAACACTTGCTCAGTCATATCAGTGCAAGGGGTGCACCCTAGGGAAGTATGTAAAGTCCACCTTTCATGAAAAGGAGAACCATGCTTCGGTAATCCTGGAGAGAGTTCACACGGATGTATGTGGACCATTCCCGGTTGCTTCAACAGCAAAACACAGGTATTATGTTATTTTTGTTGACGACTTTTCTCGTAAATGCTGGATATTCTTCATGCAGAAGAAGGATCAAACAATCTCAAAGTTCTGTGAGTTTAAAGCATTGGTGGAAAAAGATTCGGGGAAGCAAGTGAAGGTTCTAAGGAGCGATAATGGTGGAGAATACATCTCTAATGAATTCAAAGAATTCTGCAATAGAGAATGAATTTGAAGAGAACTCATAGCGCCTCATAACCCACAGCAAAATGGGGTCGCGGAGAGAAAGAACAGAACGATCGTGGGTGCAGCACGAGCGATGTTGCATGATCAAGGCCTACCATTGCATTTGTGGGCAGAAGCATGCAATACTGTGGTTTATGTGCAGAATAGTTGTCCTCATAGAGTACTTGGCATGAGTACACCTGAAGAAGCTTTTACTGGTAAGAAACCTGATGTTTCACATTTAAAAAAAATTGGTTCATCTGTTTATGTGTGTGTAAACAAGGATGCCAGGAAGAAGCTAGAACCGACTGTTGAAGTTGGGATATTTTTGGGGTACACAGAAACACCCCATAAATATCGTGTGTATTTGTTGAACAGTAAGATGATTGTTATGCGACGGGATATAAAATTCAATGAGGGGAAAGCCATGCGGTTGTCACTTGAGAGGTAGCTAGACTTGCATGCAGAAGAGGAACTGTTGATTCCCAAGGATGAGTCTCAAGATGTGGATCAACCACATGAAGAGGTTCATAGAGTGGAGGAAACCACTCAAGAAGATCCATCCGTCAAAAATGGTAGAAAGCGCACCACGGAAGCTGATAGATTGAGACTAGATGCTGCACAGAATATAGGAGCCCCTATTTCACAGTGCAGGCAGAGACAGTCTCTTGATCGATTTGATGGATACATGGCTCTTATGATCAAATGTATTGTGACTGAACCATCTTCCTTTCAGGAAGCAGTGCAGGACCCCACTTGGGTTGATGCTATGGTAGAGGAGTATGACTCCATTGTCAAAAATAGTGTATGGGATATTGTCCCAAGACCGATTGATAAATCAATGGTAGGTTCGAGATGGATCTACAAGGTAAAGCAAGCTGTTGATGGGAGTGTGGAGAAATACAAGGCCAGGTTTGTGGCCCGGGGCTTCTCACAGATCGAGGGGATAGATTTTGTTGAGACCTTTGCACCTGTCACAAGGTACTCTTCCATAAGATCCATCCTTGCACTCTCAGCACAGATGGGCTGGCGCATTCATCAGATGGATGTAAAAACTGCGTTCCTCAATGGGATCATTGAGGAAGAAGTGTACATTGAGAAGCCAGAAGGTTTTGAGACCTTTGACAGAGATTCGCATGTGTGCAGACTCAAGAGAGCACTGTATGGGCTGAATCAAGCACCCTGTGCTTGGTACACTTGGATAGACAGCTATTTCACCGGATTGGGCTTCACCAAAAGTGAAGCAGATGCAAACCTATACCAATTTGTGGTGGAGGGTAAGCTTTTGATCATTGTGCTTTATGTTGATGATTTAATACTTACTGGTGATGAGCAGCCGATACACTCATGCAAGGAGGACCTTGCAAAGGAGTTTGAGATGAAGGATTTGGGCCTTCTTCATTATTTCATTGGTTTGGAAATATGGCAGCGAGATGGTGAACTTTTTGTGTCTCAAGGAAAGTATACAAGAGATATACTGGGTAAGTTTCACATGGAGGGATGCAAACCCATGGATACTCCTCTTCCAGGAAACTGGAGGAAAGAGGATGCTACTTCTGGAGAAGTAGTGGATGCTACTGTCTATCGACAGTTAGTGGGTTCGCTAATGTACTTAGTGAACACGAGACCGAACATTTTCTATGCGGTTAACCAGCTAATTCAAGCGATGGTTAAGCCTACCAAACTCTTTTGGAAGGCGGGGAAGCATGTCCTAAGATATCTGAAGGGCACATCTGAGTATGGATTATGGTATAGATAGACAGATGAGGTGAAGTTGCATGGTTTCATGGATGCAGATTGGACAGGCATCCCAACGTACAGAAAGAGCACATCAGGAGGGATCTTTAGTATCGGATCTACAGTTGTTTCTTGGTACAGCAAGAAACAGAGATCTGTGGCACTTAGTTCAGCGGAATCAGAATACATGGCAGCTAGCCAAGCTGCATGTGAGGCTATCTGTATGAGGAAGATCTTGGTTGGTTTGTTTGGTTCTCACTTAGATCCGACAGTGATTTATTGTGATAATCATATTTGCAGTAAACTCTCGATTAATCCTGTGTTTCATGACAGATCTAAGCATATAGATATTCAGTATCATCATCTCAGAGATTGTGTGCAGCGGAAGATCATCTTGCTTCAATACATTCCTACGGAAGATCAGGATGTGGACATTCTGACAAAGGCGCTCACCAAGAGAAAATTTGAATATCATAGAGATAGGATTGGGGTGAAGGATAATCCCTTTCTTGTTGAGAGGGAGTGTTGAAAAGTCAACAAGAAACATGTGTCTAATTTAGTTTTCCCTTAATTAAATTAGACAATGAATATTAATCTATTATCTCATTCATAACTGAGTGGTTTGGAATTGTAACTGAATTATAAGTGTAGTTAAGTGAGTTAAGATTAGTTGTATTAGTGTGAGTTCAATGGATTAATTATTCATTAATTCACAATCAGTTAACTTGCATGCAACTGAAGATTCGCCACGGTTAACTACATGCATGTTAGTTCCAATGGACACCAGTTGAGATAATAGGTGAAAGGGACGGTTTGGCTATCAGTCATGATTTGTTCACACATGCAGTGAATATGCTTATGAGCATGTACAAACGAGGCAATTGTACTCATTCGATTCATTGTGAGAATTTGGATTGCAGAGTTTGTGCAGAGGAGGCAAGTTGTCTGGACACAGGAATTGGCGCATGTATTTGCTAATTTGTGTATGATAGTGTGAGACGATTGCATTGTACTGAGAGCTCTTGGATTAGAGTTTTGTATGAGATTGTTTCATGATTCATGATATACATAATATATGATAGTGGGGTTTTTAGCTTTACGCTTTCCCGGTAAAACTTATTGTGTTATGTGTTATTTATATTTCACTTTGTGCTTATGGTTGTGATCGTGGTTTAAATTTCTTCCACAAAAGTAATAGTAGAAGCGATTTTGTATTTAACAATAGCAAAACTTGTTAGATCAGGAGAATCGCAGGAATACATTAATTTGTATCAAAATTTCTACTCTACGCAGCTGAAGACATTGAAAGGAGACTAGAAGGAAGGCTTAGTGAATGGGAGTCAGTTGAAGTTGTACTATGACAACCAGCAGCCTTGCATCTCTCAGTAGAATCAAGAAGACAAGGGTCCAGGTACCAGGTGTAGTTGAAACTAGGTACCAGACACAGAAAATATAGTCTGCACAAGGATGGAAAGGAGGCATAAAGTAGAAAGCAAGGGCTACACTACGCAGTCAAAAGTCGAAGAAAAACAAGAGGAATAGATCTCAAGTGCCTCGAGACGAGTCACAGGTGAGTGTTGGGGGCTTGTTGTCCCTAGGTTATGGAAGGAAGCGAAGAACGAGGAAGAAAAGGTAAAAAACAAGTTGTGCAGGAGACACAGTGGTTGTCACTGGGTCGAAGTGAGCAAAAGACTAGAGAATATGGAGCGAAGTGCGGAAAAGCAATTCATTGGATGAGGAGATCGAGGATGACAGATCAACGAGGATGGATCGAGGATGACTCAAGAAGTGGAAAAAGCCAACATTAGATGCCTTGGAGCACCGCAAGATGGAGAAGGAAAGAAAGGTTGGCGAAGCCCGGAAAGAATGGGTCCAGTTGACCTAGGTTTGTAGACACCTAGGGTTTTGGTATTAAGGGTTTTGACACCTAGATTTTGACCTAAGGCTATCAGTGAGGGATTGTAATATATAAATAGAGGTTGAGAGGGCCTAGGTTGGGTCAGTACTATGGTTGAGCCTTATTGTTGATTATTGTTCATCAAGAGAATATTGTATAAAGGGTGAGAGAAGTGTTGAGAGAGAGAGCCTTATGGTATTGTAATATCTTCAATTGGGTGCAAAGATCAAGTCCTGCAGCTGGGTGCATAGGAAGTGAGAGAGAAAGAGAGATGGAGAGAAAGGATTTGTTGGCCAAGAGCACAGATCAGAACTATAAGATTTATCTTAATATATCATAAGCACATTTCTGTGGACATAGCCCTAGAGAGAGGGTGAACCACGTACATCTATTTTTGTGTGTGTGACTGATGCTTTGAGCTCTGATGTTGTTATATTGTTATCTGCATTCTTGTATTAGATCAGATCTATAGCTGTGAAGGATAGATCTAGCTAGTTTAATGATATATGCATGTTATGGTGTTGTTGTAATAAGAACCACTTGATATTCCCCTAGTTGTAGACATCTCTGTCTTCCACCCCCCTCATATTTTCTTCAAGTGAGACTTCATCTGCTTCACAGGTGCTGCCAAAAGGACCAGTAGCTAGGGCTTGTTGGTGTGCTCTTGGAGTTGAGCCCTGTGTCTGCCCCTGTGCCAACACCTTGGACCCGATCATGATGGATGACGACCAAATCTGGTGGATATTGGAGACAACTGGAAAGACGCGTAGCGGAGAACCCTACCAATACAAGGTGAATACCAGGAAGAGAGCTATAGTCGTGAGGGAAGGATTGGCGAATGATGAGGAAGAGGTAGAGGATCTTTGAGCTGTGGAGGAGATTGAGGAAATCCAGCGTGCAACATATGAGAGGAAGATGAGAGGTCCAAGAGTGGGAGGAGAAGGAAACCATCCTATCCATATTAATGTCAGTGTGGAACCCATAAACCCATCTATGACTAATACATCAAAGAGAACACCATTGTTTAGAAAACCGCAGTTCGGAGGAATTCTGACAACAGGAAGTATATCTACACAAGGAACAACAACTGGAGGAGCCAGTTCAGGAAGCACTAGTCAAGTATCTACACTACACAGAGGAGGTAGTAGTTAAGTATTTAGAATGGCAGGACACGATCCCACCATAAGATTACCAGAATTTAGAGGAGAAGTAGCAAAAGACCCTAAGAAGCATTTGTTCATTTCTGCAAATATCTGGGAAGAAAAATAGATCATTGATGAATATACCAAACTCGCACAGCTAGATATTATGCTAAGAGACGATGCACTAGACTGGTACATGAATCTAGACACAAACAATGCCTCTAGGACGACAAGGACACTGGTAGACATTAAGAAGTTATTGATTAATGAGTTACAGAAGCTGAGTTTAGAGGTTCAAAACATGAACGAGATGATCGAAATAAGATAGAAACCAGGAGAGTCTGTATGGGAGATTGACCAGAGATTCAAGCGACTGAAGGGAAAGTTAAAATATCTCAAGACCGATATGCAACATCGACACCTGTTTGTCAATTCACTACTCCCACACTTAAAATACCATTTACGACAACATAAATTTAAACTGCAAGAAGCCTTGCAACTGGAATAAAACCAGTACCAACAGACAGACCCAGCTATCAAAGAATAGAAGTAGGATTTGAAGAATCTCACTTTTCAGCTGAACCAGAATAAGAACAAGGAAAAAAGGGAAGTCGTTTGGTGTACCACGTGTAGGGCGGAAGGACACCACAAGAACAAATCTCCAATGTTCATGTAGTATATGGAAGTAGGAATGTCGAATCCATTACCAACGGGAGGATTATGGTGTGAAATTTGTAAGAAACCGGTTCATGACCCTTATCACTACACGATGATGCAAAAATATCGGACAAGTCCAAAGAGTTCATATTGCACCTTTTTCAAGTAAGTGGGCCATGACGATAAAGATTGTAGAACTATGGAGCTGATGTGAGAAAGGACATCAGATGCATATACGGTACAGGCCAAAATGATGACTGGGAAAGCAGCGCCACAGTTCAATCAAGTCCCAGCTCCATACAACATTGCATAGCAACAATATACTATTGCACAACAACCATACAATAATGCACAGCCGTAGTACAACTTGGCACAGCCTCAGTACAATATCGCGCAGTATAATCAGGTGCTTCAGCATAACACGCCAAGAGGTGATCAAGTAGGCTATAGAGGAGGAGGAAGAGCCAGAGGAGGTAAAGGACGAGGTAGAGGACCAGTCACATGTCACAATTGTCAGCAATCAGGACATTATGCAAGGGAATTTCCACTTCCACCAGCAACTTGTATGTATTGTCGCGCATCGAACCACGATACAGAGGAATGTTTGACACTACTAGTGAAGATTCAGGAAAAGAGGAACCAGAAAAATCAGAATGTTCAGTGGATTTCAACCGAAGAAGGGATGAAGGACAAAATATCAACATAGTTACTCGTGGAGGAGCTAAAATAGGCACTGACACAGTTCGATAGGAACCACCATAGAACTAATGGGTAAAGAATAACACTGAACCAAGGAATCAGTTCAACACGCAAAACGAAAAGGAGATATTTAAAGAAGCCAACCAAGAATTTTAGAAGGAGGACACAGTGTTGACTTCAACTGCGCAGCAAGACATGGAAGCACCAGAATACGATATCCCTCCATCATTGGATCATACCAATGGGATGCAACCCATGGGATAAGTAAGTACAATCAAGGGATTTTTGCAATCATGTGTAAAAGTATTAAGTGATCCATCATCAATGAAAATATTGTAAAACATCTTAGAAAAGTATAGCAGTGAGACGGAAGAAAAGATAGAACCTAAAATAGTTAATCACCTACACACAAAACTAAGAACAAGTAGGGAATTTAGAATGAATGCTAACATTGGGGATTTCAATATGGGAGACATTATACTGGATCTAGGATCTGAAGTGAATGTATTACCAAAGAAGACATGGAAATGCATGGGAGATCCTACATTAGGATACTCGCCTATTCAATTGAAACTAGAAAACCATCATAGAGTCCTACCAATCGGTAGACAAAGGAGTGATCGTAGACCTTGATGGAGTACACACTAAAGAAGACTTTCAAGTCATTGAAATAGTAGACGGTACAACACCTTACCCAACATTACTTGGTCTGGATTGGTCATTTGGAAACTAGGCCATAATCAGTTGGAAGACTAGGAAAATGACATTTGAGTCCAGAGAATATAGGGTCATTGGACCATTAGACCCATCAGAGCGGGAGAGGTTTTAAGAACCTACTTTCCTAGACTTAGAGGAAATCGTCCAGTTGTACAGAACAATTGTGCGCGATGAGGATTACGTAAACCCAACTGTAGACAAGGTACTCAGTTGGCGGAGGATTACTTCATGCGCAACAGATTCAAACACCAGTTTAGAGAACTGGCAGTAGAGGCTACACAAAGCATCCACGCGAAGATGTGCAAGAATAGACCGCGCAGTAAGATGGATAGGCACAAAAATCAAGGAACCACCCAGTTTCCATGGAATAAATTATTTGGAAACATTCTTGACACAGTACGAAGATGTAGTGTTAGAGAACCAGAGACTGTTATCACTTGACTTAGCGCTAAAGGCCACACCGACAAGATGGTGGGGTGCACACAAAGATAAAATCACAGACTGTTACCAATGTAAGCGGTCACTATGCATAAGGTTTGGCACAGAATAGAAAAACAACAAACAACAGAAATATGAAGGACACATAGCACCAATAGAACACTTGGAGGCATGTAGAACATTGTGGAAAATTACACCACCATAGGAATGGCCTCATCACTTCATACATACTCTAGAGGGCATACCAGCGAATTGGTATACAAACCAGGAATTGTGCAAAGGAACTACGACATGGACGACATTGCAACAAAATTTTGCAGTCACTTTCTTATTCGAGCATGAGAACCCCAACATAGATGCAACCCTTAAATGGATCAGAGGATTAATATTCATCAAAGAACGAGAAATAGAATTGATCACAAAAGAACAACAATGGAACAAATAGACAGTCAAGGAATTGTTGTCTTGTTACCATGTACAAGAAGAAGCTCCACATGAAGATGATCTGCGCGATATTCAGATCGAATAAGTAGAAAGAGAAAGAGATGTGGAAAGACCACCCATAGAATCAGAAGTCATTTATGTGCCAATCAAGGTAAAGAAGGTTAACAGTGGGACAACTGAGCAGCCCAAAATGGCCAACATTGAAGATTACTGGGATGAGAAAACAATAGAATGTATCACAGAGTTGTTACGCGAATACAATAACCTCTTTCCCACAACATTCACAGAGATGAAGGGTATAGCCGAAGAACTGGGAGAAATGAATATACCACTCAGACCTGACGTGAGACCTATTAGACAACAACCCTATAGATTGAACCCAATATACAAACAAAAATTCAAAAATGAGATCGACAGGATGCTCGAAGTCGGCATCATAGAACTAGTTGAGGAGTCAGCATGGATAAGTCCAATGGTAGTATAGGACAAGAAACAAGGAGGGACCAGGATATGAATCGACTTGAGGAATTTGAACAACGCATGCCTACATGACCCATTCCCTACACCGTTCACAGATGAAGTGATAGAGAATGTAGGGGGACTTGAAGCTTACTCATTCACTGATGGATTCTTTGGATACCATCAGATTAAGATAGCACAGGAGGACATATACAAGACCACATTTGCGAAAGAATGGGGATCTTATCAGTACACAGTCATGTCGTTTGGAATGAAGAACGCACCAGGAATATTCTCCATAGTGGTCATCGCAGCATTTAAGGAATTCATCCATCAGTTTCTTGAAGTATACCTGGATGATTGGACAGTCTATAGCTTGTTGAAAAACCATGTGGAAGTTTTACGGCTGATGTTAGAAATATGTAGACAGTGAAAGATATCACTGAACAACAAGACATCCATATTTGGAACACTGTTTGGGATACTATTAGGCCATATAGTATGCAAACAAGGTTTATTAGTAGATCCGGCAAAGATCGCAGTCATTGTTAATTTGCCAGCACCGAAAACAGTCTGTCAGCTAAGAGCGACGTTGGGACACACAGGTTATTACAGGAAATTTATCAAAGGATATGCACAGATCACTGCACCGATGGAAAATTTACTAAGGAAGGATACAAAGTTTTAGTGGAACGATGAGTGTCAACACAGTCTGGATACCTTGAAGGAAAAGATGGTTATCGCTCCGATACCAGTATTTCCAGACTGGGAAAGACATTCCAAGTGCATGTAGATGAATCAACCATAACACTTCGAGCTATCTTACCGAAGCCAGGAGTGGGAGACTTGGATCACCCAATAGAATTTGCAAGCATAAAGTTATCAGAATCGGAACAGAACTATAACACGACAGAAAGAGAAGGCGTAGCCATGGTCTATGCACTACAGAAATTCAAACATTACTTATTGGGGAAGCATGTTAAGATGTTCACAGATCACTCAGCCTTGAAATACCTATTCAAAAATCCAGTGTTGCGGGGGAGAATCTGTCGATGTTTACTACTATTCCAAGAATTCAACTTTGAAGTAATAGTTAAACCAAGGAAATTGAATGCAGGACCTGACCACCTGTCGAGGGTCACAAATGGAGAGGAACCTACGAATTTAGAAGACAACTTTCCGAATGCACAATTATTCTCAGAGAATATTGTTGATGAATACTTTGAAGATATCATTCATTACTTGAGTACAGGTACTGCACCGCAAGAATATAGAACTGTGCAAAAGAAAAACCCGGTAGTCCGCGCTGCCAACTATCAACTAATTGCGGGACATTTATGTAAAATGGGTGCAGATAGCATCTTGCAAAGATACGTGTTAGATCAATAAATACCACGAGTCTTAGAAGAATCCCATGATGGAATATAAGGAGGGAATTATGCAGTTAAAGCTACTGCAAAAAAGGTATTGCGCGTAGGACTATGGTGGCCATAGATTCACAGAGACTCAAAGGAATATTTTCAAAGATGTGATGTATGTCAAAGGGTAGGCAAACCCAACAGAAGGGACAAGATGCCATCACGACCACAAGTAACATTATAGACATTTGAAAAATGGGCAATAGACTTTGTGGGACCAATCAACCCACCAGCAAAAGGTACAGGGGCTAGGTACATTATCACTATGAAAGAGTATTTAACAAGATGGGTGGAAGCCGCACCAGTAAAAGATTGCAGCGCAAAAACAATGATGCACTTTTTTTTTGAACAAGTAATCACTCGATTTGGGTGTCCAAGAGTTTTGATGAGCGACCAAGGCACACACTTCATAAACAGCACCATCCACACGATGACTGAAGAATTTGAAGTCCACCACCAAAAGAGCACACTGTATCATCAATGGGCAAATGGAACAGTGGAAGCCTTCAACAAAATTCCGGAGAACACACTGACAAAGATTTGTAACGTCAACAGAGATGACTGGGACCGAAAAGTACCAGCAGTATTATGGGCATACAGGACTACATGCAAAACGTTGATAGGGCACACACCATTTAAATTGGTTTATGGCCAACAAGAAGTAGTGCCATTAGATTTTTTAGTACCCAGCTTGTACATAGCAGCTATCACACAAATGACAGAACAAGGCGCAGTACAGGAGAGACTGAATTAGTTATTGACCATGGAGGAAGACCAAATATTGGCAGGATTCCACCAACAAATGAAGAAAGAAAGAGACAAAGCTTGGAACGATAGACACATCAAGAAGAAATTGTTCAAGGAAGGAGATCTAGTATTGGTGTATGACAGTAAATCGTTTCAGCACCCGGGAAAGCTCAGAATGCATTGGTTAAGACAATACAAAGTAAAATATGTCACAGATAGAGGAGCTATACAATTAAGAGATTTAGCAGGAGTAGAACTCAGAGGGATGATCAATGGGAGTCGATTGAAGTTGTATAAGGACAATCGACCACCCACCATGCAGTAAAAAATAAAATAAAAAAATAAAAATAAAAAAAATAAAAAATAAAAATCGAAAAGAGAAAAAAAAGAAAACAAAACTAAAGAAAGTGCAGTGCACCAGAGGTAGAAAGGCCACACGAAGTTAGAAACATGAATTCATAAAAATAAAGGACAACAGTTATATACAAAGGGAAACAAGCGGGAAAAGGAAAGTCGGCAAACGCAGGATGACAGGACAACACTAGGCGAAATTAAATGATAGCAAGGACCGATGGTACATCACATTAATCATGCCAACTGGAGATGGAAAAGCAAGAGTAATGGTAAGTATGAAACTATCGGAGATGCATTGAACCCACAATTATGGTGCATTAAACCCATAATGGAGGAAGCGTCCTCGACAAGCTTCATGGGAAGCAGATACAACACGCGAGCACAGGAGAAACTAGTCTATTCATGAAAGGAGAACAGATAGAGAGAAATAGAAGCTACAACACACAGAGTGAGGCTACAGAGACCACATAAGCTCTTCGAACCCAAAAAAAATTCGACAGTCACCGCTATGGCACCACCGAAGCCAGTAGAAGAAAGCCAGAGTGTCGGACCAACTAGGGTTCAAACTCGGTCATGAGGACCATTGGAAGAAGGTGAACAAAAATTGTTGGAGGTCATTGATATCGATGAAATCCCATCCCCAGAGATGATACCAGTACAACCCACACCGATACTGGATGAAATTCAGCAGCTAGCAGTAGAGGCCACGAATGTAGATACAGTCGCAGCGGTGCAAGAACCATAGAACCAGGAAGCATAAATACAAAAGGAGGTGCAACTAGAGAGCACCAAAGCATCCCCGGAAGTTAATGGAATGATACAGAATCTAGAAGCAACAGTGGAGCCAAATGAGTCTCAAACGACCATCCCAGAACACCCAGCAGGGGAGACCGCTGAAGATGTCTCAGCCTGGTCGGAATGGCTTACCAAGGAGAAACCGAAAGTTGTTGGAAATTCAAACCAAACTTTGCAACAAAAAGATAAGATACAGATACCAAGCTCACCCTACAAGAAACATATACTAGAAATTGTTCTACCACGCATACCAGCTGGAGTACAGGTAGGACCAGAGCTACTAGGCCATGTCAGGAAGCTCAAATATTTAGACCATGATGTAGAAGACGACACTATGTTCCTGAAACTTGCGAAGAGGGTATTTTTACAGACTACGGGCACACATCCATTTGGAAAACTGATTGATCAGCCATATCAGTGGGCAACTGGGCTAGAGAAAATGGGAATTTTAGTTATATTGTACCTACCACACTTTGGAAGAGGCCAAAACGCAGCAACATGCTTCAAGCAGCTATTAGCAGTCACACATGGAGGGGACATATGGCTAGACAAACCCATCCCCATAAATGTTGATCTTATTGTGCAAATAATAGGATTATCAATTCGAGGTATGGATCTCGCGTTGTTTTTGGATGACAAAACCAAGGAGAAAGCACTGGCAGAAGAAATGAAGAAGAAGTATGGCACCTCCAGGGGGACGAGAGGCATAATCATCAAATGAATAAACAATGTATCCACACATTTGGGTGCAAAACTCTTAGCTTGCAAGTTGCTAAGAAAATGTCGCAGAGAGGAAGTACCAGCTGGAGTATTTGTAGTTGCAGCCTAGTGCGCAGAAGGCACCTCAATGAGTTGGGCAGCATACTTATTGAACTTATTCCTAGAGGACTGCAAGGATGTGCAGGATCTAGGCATAGAGTTCCACTACTCATGGTTGATTACCTTAATAGCCTTCATGGGATGGCAAGAACCAGGGTATGTTGTTTTTTGTACCAGACCAAATCCTAAGGGAGCAAGGTATATATTGCTAAAAGAAGGGTTGAATTCCAGGAATAAGAGGGAAAATGGGATCCTATTTGAAGCATACCTACGTGACATGAAGGAAACCATCAGTTGAATGTGGAGAATAAAATAAGAGGCTATCATGTGATATGCGGAAATCACCAATTTCCAGGCCACACAACAAACAATGTGGATATAGGAAAGGTAGGATCCGACTAAACAGTGGATACAGATGTGCTACTGCATCATAGAGGGTGATATCGACATGGTCATCAGCGAATGGACCGACGAATGGAGGATCTCGGCCATTACCTAGGAAGTGTCGGAAAGAACAACAAAGGAAGAGGTAGAGAAGGGAGCAATGCAGCCTCCGGAAATCCAAGTGCCCAAGAGACCAAGAACAGGCCAAGGCAAGAAAACACAGAAAGACGAAGAACCAAAGAAGACAAGGACCCAGACGGAGAAGAAGGAGAATACACAACTGACCAGGGAACAACAGAAACAGGTTGAGGGAGCGCAGGAGACCACCCCAAATCCTAACATACAGGAACCAAGGGGGAATAAGAGACCATCCACGCAGATAGGAGGTGTGCGCAAGAAATCAAAGGCACAATGAGAATCACCATAATATATGATCATGGAGTACGATGGGGAAATGATTTCCATAATGGTCCAGGATTGTCTAGCCGAGGACTTCGACCATGCAACACACCACAGGGACAAACTGCAAAAAGAGCTGGCAGAATTGGGGCAGTTCTTCAAGAAATTTAGGGAATTATAGATAGCAAGCAGCAACAGGGGCATAGATCCATCTGCATCGTAGATATAAGGAAGAACGCAAGAGGAATATCGATAATCAGACCAAGGGATATTGCAGCCACATGGAACATTCCATATCAACCCTAGTATGTTGCGCATGGATGAAAATGTGGGGCAGACACCTTTGAAAGACTTAAGACAAATCCAAATTGTGTTGACAAGGATACCATCAAGGGCATTACACAAGTTGCAGGTAAGCGTCAACCACGAGGTACAATCTCACGCACGCAGAGACTTAACCGAATTAAAGAAGGAGACAAAGAAGAGGGACACGTTGGAAATAGTCTATTAGAAGGATAAATCTGAAACTAAGGAGGAAAGGGAGCACCGAAACGGATTGGAGTAGAAAGTGGTAGGAACTTATGAAAATATTCCACATGCGACGCAGAGTGAGGAAATCACAACAGTAGAAAATATTGATCGGATTGCACAGGAAATTGATCAATATCATAAGGAGATCGAGAATCTCCGAGAATGGATCATACCAACCACTCCACCAGTAGTGAAGGAGCAAAGGAAGCAGGAAGAAACAGCGCAACTATAGGAGATAGAGAAATAAGTTAGCACGGCAGCTGACTTGTTCAATAAAGAAACGCAGCTTTAGACAAGGTTG
Source organism: Picea engelmannii (assembly GCA_009831015.1). NCBI lineage: Eukaryota > Viridiplantae > Streptophyta > Pinopsida > Pinales > Pinaceae > Picea > Picea engelmannii. The sequence continues at coordinate 126,201 of ML799725.1, read as the reverse complement.
GAGGAGGATCCACAGGTCCAACGGTGGGATAGGAAAAAGGAAAGGATCAATGTAGCGATCCAAGATCTCAAGCAGAAGCAGAAGAACATACCAATCCCAAAATGAGTCAAAGGGATGCAGGAGATGAAGAAGCTGCAAGCAGAACTCATCACTACGCAAACGCAGAAACAGGAGCGTCAGGCTCAAATGGAGCCATTACAGGAGCAGGTAGACGAAGTACTAGCATAGGCAGAGGTAGTTAAGACATAGATAGCCCAGACCTAGGTAGAATGTGTAGGATTGTTGAGCAATGAAGTGGCAGCCCAGGTTGTGGACACAATCAAGGAAAATACAGCGCAGGAACTGACACAAGTAGAAGAGCTCAAGGAAAAGTTCTAGACGATCACCAAGGAGATCGAGGAAGTGTAGAAGGATTAGGTGTCTCAGTACGAGCCACATGTTAGTGTTGGGGGAATGTTGGTAGCAAGCCGAAATGGAAAGAAGGATGGTCGTGGGGAAAGAAAGCATGCAGAAATGGAAGTAACAGCTAGAAGGAAACACAGCATGCACACATGCAAGAAAATGTGCACAAGGAAAGCGACGGCTAGAAGGAAGAACAATACATGCACATGAGAGGAAGACCTAACATCGATAGGGTTAGGGTTTTGGTAATGTATTGTAATGGTTGAAGAGCCAAAGATGTATAAATACCGATAATGAGGTATTATAGAGGGTTTTGATACGTAGGTATCATAGGTTGGATTTTTTCATTGTTCAGATTGTTGTTACATCATAGATATGCACGAGTCGATGCGAATTGTAATGTTGCTATGTACTATTTTGTAAGTTGTTGAGTTAGGGGAGAGGAGAGAAGGAATATATGAGGATTAGATCGTAGGCTGAGGAGCCTGGTGTGATCTAGTTCACCTCATACAGATCTTACCCATCTGAGGATAATTGTAAGCGTGTGGCACTGGATACGCAGAACTACCATAATACAAGAGCCAAGAGCCAAATATTTATGGACATAGCCCAGGAGGGGGTGAACCACGGTAACGTCTGTGTAATGTGATGAATTCATGCATATCTTTATCATATGTTTAGTAGTTATTTGTTGTTCTTAATGAATGAATGAGTTATTACATTGCTTGTTTAAATGTTGTTGCGATATTGAGGGGATAAGCTATGAAGGCTAATGCATAGTCGTGAATAACCGTAGGTTGCAATCATGATTTATAATATACAGTCCCAAATACAAACCCCATATCTCGAACTCAATCCTAGGTTGTAAACACATGAGTCTTATAGCCACCCATTAAAGTTATCTCGAGTGAGACTGCGCAATGCATCCATGTGTTTTGTTTCATTCTGGTTTAATAGGAGGGTCGATAGTTTTAGAGGCTTTGTTGGAAACCTGAAAGACATGAACCCTGGGTCAATAACTCAAACGATAGAGAAGGAAGACTAGAAAAACCCAATAGATAGTCAAGTCTTGAATTAATCCTTAGTTCATTAAAATACGTGTTGAAGCATGAGGAGAAATAGTCATCGTCAGATCATGGGAGAGGATAACCCCAACCTTCTTATCGTTGTCGAATAGTTAGGAACCATAGGAGAAGCCTCGGTTAATAGGGTCACTGGATAACCAAATGATCTGGATTTATAAATGGAACGAAATGAAATACAGATGTATATAAATGAAAAACACAAAGACACAATAAAACTTAACTTCAATTAATAAATATAACATGTTGAAACTGTAAAATGTTGAATGAAACAAACTTGCTCGAATGATGGAAGCTTATCTCTGAGAAGACATGTGATGGATATGCTCATTCGCAAGAAGATGAGTAAAATGAGGCTCCAAAGGCCTTTTTAACATCAAACATAAATGAGAAAATCCTAAACATCCAAAACCCTAATCCCAGGAGATCAAACACCAAAAGGTTTGTGGGCCTCGATGGAGGAAGTTGATACTTCATATTTCCGAGGGTGTAACTTTTGTATAGGATCTCCTTTTGGGGCACTCGATACACCGTTGGAAATGTCTATCCAAGGAGTACACATTATATTCAGCCTAGCACCTTCCTTTGTATACATGTTAGGTGTTGTTAAGCCAAAAAAACATTGTTTAGGGCCTCAAAACAACCCCAAAAGTTTGGGACCCGAAACATTGTTAAAAAAACTGCCAACATGGAAAATTATTATTTGAGCTAGTGGAATAGGTGGGTGGCCACCAATATCCACATGAATCACTAGAGCACTAGAAGTACATATGTTTTAGACCTCATTATGTCTCGGTGTCAGTGAGGCAAGGTTCCAACACTCAGTTCCATCCCTTTACACTCATATATGAAGGAGAGTGAGGGTGAAGTCATAATGACATGTCATTCCTGTCTTGTGGAAAGATTTCCATGAAGGATGAACCGTGTCATTATCTAACTTGTGTGGTTTGAGTGTGGGTCTAGATGAGCGTAAAACCTTGAAGGGGGCACTTTAAATCCTATTCATTGGATTAGAGGGATGAATGATCTCATCCATTTACCTTTCTTGATAAGATCATGAGAGTATTCATCGCCCTAGGATAACTGGACCTTCTAGTCACCAGAGTTCCCAAGCCTTGTTCCACTTTGTTGTCATCTAGGTTTTTTGGTGCTCAGTTGGGAAAGGTTCTATCCCTTATCCATTTTCAAGTGTATGAAGGAAAGGATGATGAGGTTGTGTGTTGATGATGTCAGGATGATGTGGATAAACCAATCAGAATAGGAAAAGTGTTATCACTTGAGTGGGTAGGAGTCGTTTTCCCATGATGACATGTAGTGCCATATTGATCCACATATTATGTTGTGTCTGTTCCATGTGTCATGAAGATATTGTTCCATGTGTCAAGGTTAATTGGATTTTCAACCCAGAGTTTCGTACGAGGGTAGAGAACGTGATGACATTGATAGCCATGTGTTGTGCCACATCATTCTACCACTTTAGCGAGGTGTCGTGTCAATTTAAAGGGAATCATGCCAGGTAGTATGGTACATCTGGACCATGTGTTATTGGTTCCATCTATATATCCACATCGGGAATTCAAAGGTTGAGTACTTGTGGTATACCTGGGACCCTGAAGCCTGGTGAGCCCGATGCCCAATGAATTCGATACCCGATGGAATGTGGTGTCTGATTGGTTGAGGTGTCAGTGGGGGTGTGGTCTCATTTTTGGTGTGGTTTTGGGGACTAGTTTACCAGATAAGCGACCATCGGGAGGGCCTCAGTTAGTTTCAAGTATGGGGGATCCGCGGTATCCTTATTCCCAATTAGGCGCATAATCACATCAAAGTACCATCGGTGATTATGAAATGGGATCGCCACCTATTGGTTAGAATATGCCATGTTGGAGGGTTACATGTCCAGAAACATCAACACCCAAGAAGTTCCACAGGAGTGGCACATGAACGTAAGGTGGACTTCGGAAGAAGAAGGTTTGAAGATTTAAAAAGGCCATAAATTTTGATTCTAATCTTGGTTTTGGGCATGGTGACAATCATTGAAAAGATATCAACGAGCAAAAATAGATTAGGAGATCAGATTTGAACTTATAGAGGTGATTAAGAAAAACAATTTGATAAAAGAAAAGATGAAATTTGTATATCCCGCCAGCCTAAGATATTTTAGGGGATCGGGTATGTTACAATGGTTGAAGCAGAGAGCTTATGATACATGATAATCCAAAAAATACCAACCATAAATGAGGTATTCCATAGTGCATTCTTGTAAACATGATGAGAAGGAATGCATGTGACTCCACTCTGGTATGTTGACTAACTAGACTCCCAACCCCTAAAGGGATTAAGTGGTATGGGTACAAAAATGCAGCAAAGGTCAGGGAACCCATGTCAATAAGTATCTATCACAAAGTAGATATAAAATGAATAAAATGGAGGTGTTGGTCCATCTACCTATGTGATGGGTGTCCTACCAACAATTTCGTGGGAATGAAAGGAAATGCAATGAACTGAATGAAGTTAAACTATGCTAAATTCCAGGGAAATTAAGGTCCAAAGGAGACCCATATCCATGAACAAAAGATTTTTTCCATGGGGAATTCCTACCCATAAGTCAACACAGACCCAATAAAAATGGTGCTAATTGAGACAAATATGCAGGAATTCGTAAGAAAACAAGAATGCTTCAATGTTTCTTGGGAAAATTGCTTCTTGGTGAAGTATCAAAGAAAGAAATTCTGAGAATAGTTTAGGAATATGATTCCAATGATGCATATGGTACATCAATCAAATTCTACATGAGATGTTGAACTACCAAGAGGTGTTCCTAGATATACCCCTCCCACTAGGTTGAGGATGGGGCTTTGATGGTGAGTGTCGGATCACAAATATATTTTTGAATTGCATAGAGTTAAATGTTTCAATATGTGGTATTGATCATAGACTATATGATATGTGCATATATTATTTCGGTGAGGATGAAAAGATAGATTGCTTAGCGAAAGAGAGGATATTTTTCCCAAATTAGAACATCGGGGCCTAGGACAAGAGTGGATAATGATCAACTCTGAAATTGGCCAAAGGGGCCATAATTAACCCAAACATTAGATCCTCAACCATTGGATGATGATGGGGGGAAATAATCAAGTATGGGTAGCTATACATGATTTCACTTGTTTTGTGTATATGTAGCAAGTGAGAATCGTGACCCAGATGATGGACATACACATATGCACTATAAATGCAATTTTGGAAAGGAAATTTGGATTTCCTATTTATTATTTACATATGAGTTAGAGGGACTCAAATTATGGATTCACAAATAGGATATAATGTAACCATACTAAGGATTGGATGTGGATATGGTGAAAAAATTATCATCTAGAAAATATTTAGATCCAACAACATATTAGTCGAAGGGACTAGGTTGTTGTGGAAAAAGTAGGAACGATGATGTTGATCATCCCAAGTTTAATATGGAGTGGTAATGTAGTCTATAACATCTTAACCAAAATGGTATATGTGAGTAGTAGAGTCATCACTACCAAATGTGTTATAAAATGGGGTAGTGAACCCAATACCAATACCATGGGAACGAGAGATATGGTTCACATGAACAAAATTTACATGGGTAGACTAAAAACTAGTGGATGAGTTCCCCATTGATTTTGAGACCAAATAAGCATGGGGCATACAAGGGATAATTTGATGTATGCTAGTAGAAAATGTAGCATTTTCCGATAATTTTGATCCTATGGAATTTGAAAGGTATAAAATTTTCATGGAATTCTCATTGGTTTTCACTTCATGGGGGTTAATTTCAACAATGGATTTACTATTTAATTGGAAAACGGTTTCTCTCTTGAGGGAAATCTCCTCTACTATGGGGGTATTATGGTCTGAAGAAGCAGAATCTAACTAACAAATAATATTAAGGGTGTTGTGGAATTGGGGTAGTTTAGGACAATGATGAAAATAATGGCCATGTGTATCACACAAAGCACAAGGGTGATTTGTGTGAAAGGAATTAATATGCTTAGAGGATGATTCAAGAATAATTATGTCAATGAATGGTATGGAAGGAGTAGACTCCAAGTCATCCACATTAAGAAGACATTTAAGTTCAGGGATCCAAGGACAATTATTGGTAGCATATCCAGGGATATCGCACAAAGCGCATGGATTTGTTGCTCTAGGTGTTGGGTTTTGGGTTTCCATGGTTTGTTTGGAATTGTATGTTCCCATGGTGTCTTCACTTATTTAACTTGTTAAATAGTGCCTATGTTCATGGGATATTAAATAATACCTCTAATTTCACTAGATATTGATAAATACCTCCCAAAATCCTTTTGTTGAAATCCCCTTCCAATACATCTTTCCAATAAAAGAAACCCTTATTTTATCTATATGCCCTTTTTTTTACCTCCCAATATATGTAAACCCCTTCATCCCCCCCCTAATACGCACAATATATTGACCTTATTTTTCACAATTAAAAAACCCCTTGTATGAATGAACGTGATAAGATATTGGTAAACAGGGTGAAGCCCATGTGTCCATTCCCTCTTTCTTTTTTTCTTTACCCCCGTTTTCAATTCCTTTTCCAACATGTGTTGGTTGAGGTGGGGCCTTCATAGGTGCTTTAAATAGTAAAAGGGTCATTGGTATTGGATGAACAGGAGTCAAGGCCAATTATGGAGTTGGCGTAGAGGGTGGAAGAGGAGCGGGAGGGGGATAGAATTACCAAACCAGGATCCCTAATGTAAGGTTAGGAAAATACAATGTGGCCATGACAATGGTACTTACTATTCTTGGAGGAATAAATTAAAAAGAGACCTAGCCAAAAAGGTAATGGAGATGAGGCTTCCCTGGCGGTGGTGAAATTGAAGATGTCGGGATTGATGGTCTAGTTGATGGGTGTGGATGCGGTCCTGCTAGGCCATGAGATGATGACAACATATGGACATTTAATAAAATAGGGTGGGTAACTAAAAGGGTAGTACCATAATATTCACCAATTAATTTCGAGTCTTTGTAGACTCCAAGGCTGATGTTTGAAACAAAGGTAACTATTTGGCTTCCACCCAAGGAAGACACCACATGGCCAGGATGATTTTTTTCTTAATATTACGAAAGACCAAATAAGAAATTGACTTCAAGAAATACATGAATCTTCACCCTAGAAGGAGGTTATGGTCTAAAGGGGAATATATAAATTTTATGTCAATACAAACTTCTTTTCCTCCCAATTGTATGTGACAATTTTGATGAATCCCTTCAAGTTGAGAGGGTCAACCATCATATAAATGAACGGAGATTGTAGGGGGGACAAGTGTTTGGGAGCTTGACTTCTTCCATACTTGTGCTGAAATGACACATGTGGATGAAACTACATTAATAATGCAACAATGAATGATTTCATTCTTGATGGACATTGGAATTTGAAAGGAAATTGAAGGTTTTAATAAGAAAGGTTCATATTTGTTAGTATCAAGGGTAATAATCATATCATATGATGGATTGACAACATCAAAAGAAAATAGTAACACCTTCTATTGTGAAGGACACATTTGGAAGACTTAAAGGGATGACATTGTTATAGGAGATTGAGATAAGTCATATATTATGATATAGTGGTTAGATTCCCACACATGGGGGTTGGGAGAATTCTGACTTAATGGAACCTTAGGTACCTTGGGTGGTAGGTTTTCACCTGAGCAAGGAATATGTAAGGATATATTTTTAGGAAAAGGGGTATCATAAGACTCGGTAGTTTTTTCCTCCAGGGGCATACCATACTAAGAGGATTGAGTGGTATGATTGACATTAGCTAAATATAAGTACAATATATGATAATTCCCATCTCTAGTAGTCGTGGAAGTAGGTGGTGGTCTGGTAGGAGTGGTTTACATGGTTGACACACACCCTTGTGATGGAAAAGGATTTCTCAACATAGCTAGTTGCAATGAGGATGGTGGGGTAGGTTGACTATTATAATGTTTGGAATCCTCAATTGCTTCCCACATATGATGCATTTTAGGTAACAAGGAACATTTTTTGTTATAGTTTATGTAAACACTACACATAGTGCGAGGTTTATTAGTATGAAGGTTTAGATTCTTCCCTTGTTTGGGTTGGGGATTGTTAGATTGGCCTTGGGTACATGGAGATTAAAGTGTGGATAGGTTTGTGACATATATATGATAAGGCCATCAGTCGCATGGGATGCCCCTAGTGCATAAAATTCACCTGAGAGAGAGTCAAGGGAATTATGAAGGATGGTATAGAGATACCCTGATTGTGCATAGATTGGATCATACCTCTTCTCTTTTTGGATATCTTATTCATTATTTGTAGTTAGATTCATGGGTACATCCTTGGGAATGGGAGGAAGAAGGGACTTCAAGAACTAATCCATGAGAAAGGAATCAATGATATCGTCTTTGCGTAAGCCTCATCATCTATGCCACTCATGAATGTGACTCAAGATGTGAGCATTAGTGGTTTGAAAAAATTTGGTCAAGATTTCTATCCCTATGTCATGGTAGATTCATAGCTAGAAGAGAGTAATGAAAACCTTGGATATTGACTCAGATATTTTGTGTGTGTTATAAGGTTAGTCTATTTACCACTTGGTGGCAACACCCATCAAAGTGTGTTGAAGAATTCTCAACCTAATTGAATCCTCCATTATGGAGTTACAATAACACCACAAGTAGAAGGACATGATATAGTTAGAGGGACCTTCTCCAGGTTTACTCTCAAAATTTGGGATGTCAAAGGGAAGTTTATTTGGCATATTGGGCCACATGGGATCATTGTTGATGAGATCGTTGATTAATTTTTTCAAATCAAAGAAATTCAAAATTTCCATAAAAGACATAGAGGTTTGATTGGAATTAGGTCTATGATTAGCTCTAGCCATGGTTTAAATTGGGTTAGATGAAGATGAAGGAATTAAAGGTGTGGAAGTCGGACCGGAACTGGATGTACGAAGACCACTCAATGGGGAGGGGATTTCCAAATGATAAGAGATAAAATCAAAGGGTGGCTTAGGGTAGGGAACCTTGTTTCATCGAGTAGCGAATATAGTGTGTCTAATGGGGAACTCAAGTTGAAGGCCTTGCAGTCGACGAGATTGTCTCATGTGGGGAGCTATGTTATCCCAAGGCAAGAATCGCCCTAGAAAAATCTAATAAAAAGGGATAATAGAATTAAGTGATGAACTAAGTCAATAATAATCAAACATACACATTACATGCTCCAGTAGTGCATTAAGTGGTTTTAAGTGTGTCTAAAAAAATGAATAATGCCTAACTCAAGAAACTCCATCTTATAAAAATGAAAAGACCCTAGCCTATAAGATCAACTAAAAGTGCTCAAGAAAAACCTAGTCTATGGATGGGGGCCTTCCAAACAATGAACCATAGGGTGAGATGAGGACACCTACATAGTTGATTGAAGGTATGAAAGAGACAATTATAACTATAAGGTGGTGGGTAGTGAGAGGTGATAAAGGCCTATATAAATATTTCTCAAGTTCACCCCCTTATGCGTGAGCCACCTAGGTAAGGATACCTAAGATTGGCCATTAAGCTGCATCTTCATGGACACATGTAATAAGTTACCTTTCTTTCAAGATAAAATCAAGTGGTATGGGGATATTTAGTAGTGAAAGAGAAAGGAGTCTCAATCACACCTATGTTCCATACTTTGGAATTATCCACTCTGAAAGAGTATGCTTGTTACCAAATGGGATGGGGTTGTGTCTGATAGAAAGGATTTTAGTTCCTTAAGAAGTAAGCCTCTATGTTTCAATGTAAAAGACTAAGGGGAATTATTTGGAACATGCCTTTTTTATATAAATAATCACTAAATGAAAAAAAGAAAAATCCTATAGGACTAATTAGTCTTTCAAATGTTTAATTACAACATAATATAGTAAGAAAACAAAAATAAAAACCCTCAAGAAATCAATTGGGGGAAAGGTATTAAAACCCTAGGGGGTTTGTTCCTAAATATTATATATTTATTGAAGAATGTATCTTCACATACAACAAGTGTATCTAACAATAAATTGTAGGCCCTGAAAAATACTTAAACAACTGCAAACAAATCCTAAAATTCAAAAAATAATTGTTTTGGGGCCCCTACAGAAACTGACTTGGACAATTGTGTTGCACTTGTAGAAAGTTGGTTTGGTTCTTGCATTGTCCAATGTATATACTGGGTTGATATAATGTGTTGGTAAAATAAGTAAGTGACCCTTGTTACTATGATGGCTCATGGGAGGTCTCTAACACTTGTGAGCTCAACTTTGTAGGAATCTTAAAGGGTTTTTGACAATTATTTCATGTAAACATGAACTATAAAGACATATAAAGTAACAAATCCATTAAAACTAAATAAAAAATAAATGAAAATAAGGGAAAAACAATTTTCCCACACACCCACAACCATGGATCATGGAATTGGCTTAGAACCCTAGTGGAGTTGTCATTTTGTTTGTGTAAATCTTCATAGAGGGTTAGAAAATCTAAAGATATTGTGGTTGATTCAAGATTACAAACAAATTTTAAAGAAAAAATAGAAACCGTAGTTTTAAATGAACAAATTCACCTTCATATCTATTATATTCATGTGAATAGAAGTAATATGCAACAAAGGAAATATGCAAGAACAACAAATTCATGAAAGAATGAAAAAATTGTACATTGCCCAATAAAGGGATTTACATAACACCTATGAAGAAACCCTTGGAGATCCTAATCTCCCTTGGCATCTCCTTTGGGAGGGTTCTTGAACTTCCATGAGTGTGTGGTTTCTCTCTCCTTTGTTGATGGTTATAGATGATGATGGTTGCTACAAGAGAATTCCCTCAATAAACTAGAGTTTCTTGAGATATGGAATGAGTCTAATGGAAATCATCCACAATGGAGAGAATGGAGAGAAGGAATGAGATGAGAGATAAAAATGAAATGATATCATCAAATGGGGGAAACCCTCTTACTTTTATAGGAAAAATTTTGAATTTATTTCATTATTTTTCTTTTTTAATAAGAGGTAAAAGTCATAAGATAGGGTTTTGTGACTTTATTAGGTGAAATCAACCTTAGTAAAGTGGTTCCTATAAGATATATTGATGGGACATGGGACATGGTGTAAAGTGGGTTTTATGCCATGGTACCCATATGATTGATAGTGCATCCTGGTACACCTAACATTTTGTTATAGGTGATCATTTTTAGGTGATAACACTCCTTATGGATAGGGAAGAGGGATGTTTAAGGAATTTATCTATTCAAATGGTCAAATATAGATAAACCTAAAAACTAAGTTGGTGAGTCCTAAAAAAATATTTATGTTTTTAGTCAATATTTGGTAGAAAAAAGTGTTTGGGGATTGTTCTTTAATGAAGGCATGTGGGAAAAATTGATGAAGTCAACATAATATTATATTTGAATGAAAAGGAAATATGTTAAGGGTGCTTCAAATGTGTGGAAAATCTTGGTTGAAACATTTCCTCCAATTGGTAATTGGATATCTTGGAAAATTGGTAGAGGAAACAAAGTCGAAATAGGAGAAGACCCATGGATTGGTTGTAGGGTAAACTATAGGCTATATGATCCATTTATATTGGATCTACATGCTATGGGGATTTCTATGCTTATAGACACATCTATTCAAGAGGTTCCTAGTGGATAGTTTCAAGGATGGAAAACTATAGAGGTGTTGAATCTTCAGGGTGAAAAGGAAACATAGTAGTCTTAGTATGTAGGATTGTTGAATAAATGTGCCATTCATTTGTCAGATCACGATGATGAGATAAAGTATTCAATGAATAAATATTCAGGTTACCCAACAAAGTTAGAGTATGTTATCAAGATAGAATAATATCAGAGTAGGGAACGATTATGGTGGTGGAAGAGAGTGTGTAAACTAGAGAGCCTACAGAAAAGAATAATATTCTTATGGTTAGCCTTGGAAAACAAAATTCTAACTTGGGATAATCAACAAAAAAATAATTTGGATTAGGATTGGTTGATGTGTGCTTTGTAAGGTTGAAAACAAAACTATTGATCATCATTGTTTTAATTGTCCTTTCACAAATTCAGTTAGGAAGGAATTATTGTAGATCGCAAATGGAAATAATAAATGGGATGGAAATTTATTGATAGAAGTCTTTGAGAGTTGTATTTTAGATAAATAGGATTTTGAACATAGAACTTTGCCTTATATTGTTTTGAGTGCATTGTGTTTAGATAGAAATAAGTTGATATGTCAAGGAAAAGAAATTCCTTTGGGACATGTAGCTCATCATGTCATATGCTCATGTGGATATTGTGGAATTTACCAAAGTTGAAAGACACTAGAATTTTAAAGGAATCCATCATTGATTATTATATATCATTTTTCTTTTATTTATTATTATTGAGTATGTCAAGGAACTCTAGTTTGTGTGGAGCGAGGGAATTCTCTTTATAAATAATTCTCACTATATTTATTTGAAATATGGACTAGGCCAAGGATCTAATAATATATTTGTGTTATATTCTTTTTTTATTCTTATGAAAGTAGTTGTAGATAAAGGTTGTAATGTCCCCAAGGTTGAGCCCTGTTGTAAATCATGTCTATGAAGTATAAAGCTTGCATTATGAATTGTAATTATGTTTTATAGGCTGGTGAGCCAAGTTTATATAAGTTGGTGGGCTTATGTGTTATTAGGCCGGAGAGCCTAAGTGTTAAGGCCAGGAGCCTGCTTTTGTATATGTAATCATGCAAAACATTAATAAAAATATAAACACCGTTGCATGAAGACCGACCATGATGAATGAGTGATGGGGGACTAAGCTTCCACAAAGTGGGTAAGGGATTGGGGGCTGGAAGGTTGGAAAGAGAGGCTAAGTATTGAGCCTAAGGGTTAAGCCTAGGGGCTTAAGTCCCTGGGAATAATATTTTAATATTATTCCAAAAGCCATGTAAATGTGATGTTTTATCCTAAGTTCTTTGGAAGGACGAGTGACTTCCAAATGGGAAGGAACGAGCTTCATGGGTGACAAGTGTCAATCCAAGCGCATGCAGTGAAAACTGTTGAGTGTAGCTGTGATGGGGGTTCCTCCTCCCACTCTCCATCCTCCGTCTGAACTCGCGGGTGTCTAGGATCGACCTCTATTTCGGTGTTTGTTCTAGGGAATCCTTACCTGAACCGTTAAGTCTCTGCGTGGGATCTATGTACACCCTCACGCATCCCTGAAACCTGAGCCGTGAGTCTATCCTGTATTGTTAGTTGGGGAAAACTGAATTTCTCGTAATTGTTGAGCCTTGTTATGCTGTAGCATCTGTCTGTCACCAGTTTTGGGAATCCCGTGTCTGTGTTTCCACTGGACTGTTGTGGTCGCGCAGTGCTTGACTGTGTGTGGCTTGCAGACCATTGTATGTTCATGTAGAGCCTCATGGATGCCCGTTTTCTATTGTGGTCGTCACCCTGGTGTCAACTGAGTGCTTGATGTTGTTGCAATTTCCCTCACCCGGTTGGAATTGAGTCGAAGGGTGTGCTAAAGAAGCGGGTTGTCAGGCCCGTGGTAAAAGAAGCAGGTTGTCAGGCCTATGAGCAACTCCCTCCAGGTGAGAGAGTCTGCTAGGAAGTGGTTTTCTCCCAGAGAGAGTTCAACACCAGCTACGGAGCTCTAAGACTCCCTGATCTGGCTTGTTGCTGAGACCCAGAGAGGGAGGTGAAGCACTGATGGACTGTGCTTGTGAAGGTGTATACTCTCGGGTGGAACAGGCATGTGAGGAATGAGAGTCCGTGAGTAGTGGGCATAAGAAGGCATCCTGGGAAGAATCCTTTATGTTATTCTGTGCAGTTTTCCCTGTAACCTCTGCCTAGACTAGGATTCCTTGCCTTGGGTGGAGCTTAGTCCCAGCTCAGGGGTGACCCACTGCTGAGAGTGATGAGCAGCATGGTATAAGGTTGGGAGGTTCATGGAAGGCCTACATGTGGTTGGTGGAATTACCACGGTTTCAAATATAAGTATCAGCTTATGCTTAATATTATGTTTTGCATGCATGTGATGCTTATATGTATCATGTATTCTGTTGTGCATATGAATTATTGTTAATGACATGGATTATTTATGTTAGCAGTAATATTGTGCTTACTCTGAGTTAAATGTGTTTAATATGACTTAAATGCATGTTATTAATTAAGTATGAGAATGATGTTGTTCCGCACATGATCCGGATTATTTTCGGCACGAAATGAGAGCGGAGATATAATAAAGAAATGCACAGAGATATCGCGTATATCCAGTAATATAACATAAATATATCAGAGATGCAACCATAAACACAGAGATACAGTAATACACGATTTCTATTAATGAAAGAAATGTACAGAGACTGTAAAAATACAGAGTGAAAGACTCGCTAGAATGGTGGCAGCTTATCTCTGAGAAGAGATGTGACGGCTACTCGCATTCGCAAGAAGATCATTACAATGAGGCTCGGAAGGCCTTTTTACAAATGACAGGAATGCCAAAAGTCCTAGACATCCAAAAACCTAACCCTAGGAGATGAAGCGCCAAAAGTCATGTGGGCCCC
>ML799725.1:86884-108746 GCA_009831015.1 Picea engelmannii | reverse complement strand
CCCAAAAAACGTCGTTTAAGGCCTCAAAATGGCCCCGGAAGTTAAAAACTGCTAAAAATAGTAAATTACCAAAATTGCCAGAAACATGTTTTGGGCCAGTTGGAGAAGGTGGGTGGCCACCAATATCCACCTGGATCAGCACAGTAGCATTTTCCCGACCAAGTGGGATGTAACGGTTGGCGGGGCATTACAGTATCGTATCAGAACCTATTTTCAACGTTGAGCCTGGATGGGCCGGATGAGTGGTCTTTGGACTGAGGTTTTGAGAAGAAATTGTGTCTGGAGGACTAATTTTAGACCTCATAATGTTTCTAAGTGTCAACAGACTACTTGACCATGTTACAAAGCTCAAGAGGTGTAGCGGTATTATAAAACTGCAGTCGGTGTGGTATATGGCCACAGGGAGAGAGAGAACTCCACACCAGTAGTGTTGGATCAAGTAGATGAAGGTTCAGAAGGAGGGTACCAAGTCATTGGCCAGAATTCCTTGAAAAGGAGAGTTGGATGGTCATAATTCTCTGTGGAGAACTCACGAAATTGCGAGGGTCGTAAGATGGCCAGAAGTTGCAAGGTGGTTAGTGGATGGAGAAACTCCCACCCTAGGATACAGAATAAACGTGGCTCGTTGATCATGGTTGGTTTGAACCATTGGATCATTTCATGAATTTAGGGATCGTGAACTTGGAGCGCAGGCCAAATTTTTGGTCACTCCAAGTCCCGAATCACGAAAGGGATTAACAAGGGTAGAATCGGACAGTGGAGCGCTTCTAGGAAAAAGTGTCGAAATCTCGTGAGCCATTAGATCTAGCCAACTAGTGAGGAAGTTAGGGCTGAAGAGATTTGATAGGTTTAAGCATAGGAGAGATATGGACCATCATATCAGAGGAGGCTCAGAGCCGTTGATCTCATACATGAATCTCCATATCGAAATTCGGGGATTGAAGCGACAAGAGATTTGGAGTCGTTGCATCGTGAACTCTCGGTTCACGAAACTCTGAAAAGATCTGGACCATTAGTTCAAAATCATCGAGGATCATTGGATCTCGTACAAGAACTCGTGTATCGAAATTCGAGGATTGAAGTGACAAGAGGTTGGAGTCGCTGCATCGTGAACTCCCGGTTACCGAAAACCCGAAACCCTGAAATCCTGAAACGATCTACACCGTAGATCGTAGGAGAGGAACTTGACCATTGGATCAAGTAGATGAGTAGACCGTAATTTCAGAATTTTGGCAAACAGAAGTTTGAGATGTGTAGATGCATGAAATCCTGATGCCCAAAACTCCGAAACGAAAAGTAAAAATAGTGGGGCCCCCTGACATCACTGGGAGTGAGGTGGACCTTCTTAAGGACACAATGTGTCACTAACTTGGTGAGCGATAGCTTTGTTGTGGGCCTGGAGGGTAAGGAAAACAAATTTTCAGAAGTCGAGAGTTGGAGAGGGAAGCGAGTGCGAGAACCTCCGAGACCCAAAACCCCGAAACCCAAAACCCCGAAGCCCCGAAATCCCGAAACTCGAAGTTTCATTTGGAGAGACTTGTAGCACCTAGGAGTTTAGTGTTTGATCACGGCTCATGGATGCATGGGTTGGGGACTAAGAAAACGGGGGCTATCACCGGAAATTGCAGAGCCAAACAGAGCTCAGAAAATTCGTGGAATCAAAACGTTTTCTTATTCACATTGGTTTATGAATGTTGTAGTTTTATTAAGGGTTTAAGGCCTAAAAAAATTCATTTGACTGCACATTGTGTGTGCAGAGTTTAACGAGTGTCAGGAAAACCATGAATCGAAACCAAGTATAGAAATGGAAGAGGTATTGATTGCCTCCAATTCAGAGAATGAAAGAGAAGGAAGGGATTCCAACTTGGGAGTCGAAGGATAGAACTCCAATGGGCACAGAAGAGAATTGGATAAGGAAGGACATATGATGAAAATCATTGAAATATTGCAGAAATATTCCCAGGCTCGCCGAGTTGATAGCCGAAAGCTCATGAAAGTTGGGGATAGGCAGGGTCAATTCAACTTAAGGATGTTGAAGAGTCTAGAAAGAATAGAAAATAAATTGGAAAAGGAGAGTGACTCAAGCAAGATAGAGAGTTGCAAGACCCCTAAGAGGAAAAGAATATCAAGGAGTGTCAACAGACATCGTCATCACTCCCCAAATCATTCCAGTAGGGAAGCACACAGTAGTTCAAGCCCATCTCCTACCAGAAAGCACCGAATATCTGGAGTAGATGAATTGAAAGGGAAGATGAATAAGATTAAGCCTCCTACTAACGCAGACCTATCGGCCCTCAAGCCGAGATCCACTCACAGGATCATTCTTTATCTCCCTTAAGCCAAAGCGGCTCCTTCGATTCCCTGTTGGAATCTGCAATTTATCGATCCACAGGTCCTTTTCGCAACTCGCAATCTCATGAGTTTGCGATTCGCGACTCCCGACTCTCCCTTCTCAAATCTGAAATACCCGATATAACAAAATGGTTATGGCCCCTTCTCTGTTAGCACCTTCTGTGTGTGACCACCGGCTAAGCTTCACGCAAGCTCCTCTCGCTACTCAGCACTTCGCATGTTTCGTTGTCGAGCTCACGTACTCTTGTCTCACGAATTCATGAGATGTGAGAAGTCAACAGAATATTGACTCCTTCCTCCAAGCAATGTGTGTTCACCTGCCAATCACGCGGGCCCTACCTTGAGTTTATGCCAGGCGTCCACACTCATGCCTCGGCTCTCGCCACTTCGCGACTTTTACAATCGGAAACAACTCCTTTCAACTTTTGAACCCCCGAGTACGTGAAATGTGATAGGGTTCCCGATCCAATGGTCTTCCCATGACCTAGATCTAACGACTATCCTCTCTCCTCGCGATTTCTCCACTTGCGACTTGGAGCACCCAAGGTTTTGGCTCTCACCTGGTGAACCTCCGAGTTCACGAGATCCTTCGATCTCTGCCACCTGTTCTCCTCCGATGGACGGTTGTGATTTTCTCACGGCTTCGCTACTCGTGAATTTCGGGACAAAAGTCTCGACCTCTTATCCCCTGATATGCCGAAATGGAAAAATTTCGACACGTCGACTATGTGGGTCCCACGATGGAACTTCCCTCCTTTTTGGAGTTCTCGGAATTTGCAATTTCACAAATCCTGGTGCTATGCTCTCAGCTCTTCAACCCACGAAACCCTGAAATGGTCAACAAAGGTCTGACCTCCGTGTCGGCGAGCATGCCACATGTCCACTCTTAGATGGATGGTCCTGATCCTCTTCGCGACTTCGCCACTCGCCAAGTCGAAGGACTTCCTCTTCTGAACCCCGATGTCTGAATCCCCGATAGAGAGGATCTCGTGACATGTGTCCTTCCAATTGGACGGCTTAGATTCTCTCACTACTCTGGGACTTTGCCTTTCGTGACCTTGCGAATATTTATGCAAAGGTTTCGACCCTTCAACTCACGAAACCCCAAAATGTGATTTACGTGGGTGATCCAATGGGCCTTATTGGTTCAAATCCTATGGTCCAATTTCTCCTGAGCTGGCACGTAGAAAAATACCCACCATAACTTTCTTTCTCCTCTGCAAGATCTGACGGCTTCCGGGACTTCGGGAATCCTCCACAGAGGATTCCGACCGTCAAATTCCTCCTTGATGATTTCTGCAAAATCAACACGGTATCCTCTTACGGAACTTGTCCTCTTGCGAAACAATGTCACTACGCCTCCTTCTAATACTTCAAGGCACTAATTCTTTTTGAGTTTCTCTTCGTCAACTTCGAAGATCCTATCTCTCCTGAGCTTGATTGAAAAATCCTCAAGTCCTTTGGGGAAAATTCCTGTGCGCACTCCTTGTGGCAGTTCTTCAAACACTTCCAAGTATTTGAACCTCTTCGACTATGTGCACTCCCTGCGACAGCAGTCCTTTGACAATTTCGCTCAGGTTGCAAACACTGAGACTTCACTCGGCCTGCGCACTCCTTGCACGGCTCATGTGCTTAATTTTCACTTCTGCGAGAATGAGAACAATTTTATCCCTCCTGAGCTTGTAGAGACGAACTCTGACTCCTGTCAACGCACACCTTGCGGACAATTTCACTGCACTCCTTGCAGGAAAACTCTTTCTCAGATGGAGAAACAATTGAAACTCATTCCTTACTCTCCCTCTCTTTAGATTTCAGACATTAAATACGAAATCATACATTCACGCATCAAATAAAATGCATAACAAAGAGTAAACTAGCATATATCAATCACCATGCACAACATAGAAAGCAGTTGGACACCACGAGTCTGAACTAAAGATCTTTGTATTAATCCAGAAATTTTGTACATGGGTTTTTACTCTACACAGCTCGCTGCTTCTACTCTCCTATGCTCTCTTCTCATAATGAATCTTACAACTATACAATGAGGGTGTCTATATCTTGTTTCCCTCCTCGCTCCTAAAACTGTCTAATCTAAGAATTCAAGTCTACCTACTTACATTCATTAACATAAATGCCTCTTAGTCCTTCAGACAAGAGCGGGACACTCAAGGTCTGATTACAATCAAGAAGTACGCTTCTTTCTTAATTGTTTCATTTAATTTTGGCGCATCCAACTTAAAAACATTTCAAATAATTTATCATGTGCCAAAATGCATTGGCGCTTGCCCCACACTCGCTTGACGTTGGCGATGCTCCTGCATCATACTCCCTCGCTTGAAAATTTTCATGGGATCCTATCCATGAGCTCTCGCACGGTCTGTCCATGCTTCTGGATCTCAGCTTCATTCTCCCAACTGGCATCTTCAACTCAATGTCCCTTCCACTTGACCAAGTATTCAAAATATTCCTTTCGCCTGGTCCTCTTACTAACTCTTTTGTCCAGTATGATTTCCATCTGTGGCTTCTCTACAACTGGCATCTGTTTAGTCCACTGAACCTTTGGTTGTTCATCACTTGTTCCTGCTTCCTTAGCTTTGTATGGGTACAAATATGAGACATTTAATATCGGAGAAATTCTGATCCCATCGGGTAATTCAATCTCATAAGCATTTTCCCCAAATTTCTTCAAGACCTTACATGGTCCGATCTTCTTCATCTTCAATTTGTTATATGTCCCCTTCGGGAACCTTTCCTTTCTCAGATGTGCCATAATCAAATCAACAACCACAAATTGAAGTTGTCTCCTGTGTTGATCTTCTCTGCGCTTATACTCTTGACTCGAGTTTTGC
Source organism: Picea engelmannii (assembly GCA_009831015.1). Taxonomy (NCBI): domain Eukaryota; kingdom Viridiplantae; phylum Streptophyta; class Pinopsida; order Pinales; family Pinaceae; genus Picea; species Picea engelmannii. Next base: position 103,542 of record ML799725.1, on the reverse strand, counting down.
AATCGCTCCTTCACCTGGCTGTGAAGTTCCTTCATCGCTTCTGGGAAATCTTCTGCACTAGCACTCCTAGTTGCATTATTTTCTGAATCTCTCAGCTTAGATAATCCTCTTGGTTGTGTCCCATAAACAATCTGGAATGGACTCTGCCCTGTGCTTCTATTGATTGAATCATTATAAGAAAATTCCGCCTGTGGCAGAATATTATCCCACTGACTGTGGTGTTCTGTCACCAAGCTCCTCAACAAGTCTCCCAAACTTGTGTTCACAACTTCTGTCTGTCCATCCATCTGAGGATGATAAGCTGAACTGAATGACAAGTTTGTTCCCATCTTTTTCCATAGGGTTCTCCAGAAGTGTCCCACGAACTTGGTGTCTCAATCCGAAACTATGCTCCTTGGTAAGCCATGAAGTCGAATAACTTCCTTGAAAAATAGATCCTCAATGTGGGTTGCGTCACTGGTTTTTTGACACGGTATGAAGTGTGTCATCTTAGAAAATCTATCTACCACCACAAAGATTGATTCAAATGCTCTTTGTGTTCTCGGCAGCCCCAATATGAAGTCCATGCTTACCGCATCCCACGGCCTGTCAGGTATGGGTAACGGTTGATAAAAGCCCGCATTCTGCCTCTTCCCTTTTGAATGCTGACAAATTTTGCATCTGTCCATGAATCTTTTGACGTCTGCTCTCATTCCTGGTCAAAAATGTGACTCATTTAACTTTGAGAACGTCTTGTCATGACTGAAATGTCCAGCCAATCCTCCACTATGTTTCTCCTTTAGCAGATTCTCCCTCATGGAACATTTTGGAATGCAAAGTTGATTACCCTTAAATAGTAATCCTTCCTGGATCATGTATTATGTCCATTGGCTTCTGTCCCTGAGAATTGGATTCTCAATTTCTTCATACGCCTCTTTAAAATCTGGATCATCTTTGTACATGTCCTTGAGATCATCAAAACCCAATGTTTTGACTCTGAACTCCTGCAACAGCAAACATTTCCTGCTCAAACCATTCGCAACTTTGTTAGCAGTTCCAGAAATATGCTTAGTTACAAAAGTAAATTTCTGCATGTATTCAACCCATTTTGCATGTCTTTGGTTCAAATTCTCCTGTTGAGTCACAAATTGCAAAGCATGATTGTCACTGTATAAGACAAACTCCTTGGGGATCAAGTAATGCCTCCATTTCTTCAATGCCTAGATAATAGCATGGAACTCCTTGTCATACGTGGAGTATTTCATTTTTGCTTCATTTAGCTTCTCTCTGATGTATGCTATCGGCCTGTCTTCTTGGCTCAAGAATGCCCCTATTGCAAATCCACTTGCATCACATTTTACTTGAAATGTATTTTTAAAATCCGGCAACACCAAAATTGGTTGTTCCGTGATTTTCTTTTTCAACAAATTAAAACTTTTCTCAGCCTCTTATGTCAAGTGAAAAGAATTGTGTCTCTTCTTCACTGTGCCCATCATTGGTGCACTAATTCCACTGAAATTCCTGATGAACATTCAGTAGAAACTAGCCAATCCATGAAAACTTCTCACCTCAAATATACTCTTTGGCGATGGCCAATTCTTAATTACCTCCACTTTATCTAGATCCATCCTCAACTTATCTGCAGAAATAACAAACCCCAAATAAATGAGCTCTGTCTTCATGAACGAGGATTTTTTCATGTTTATCGGCATCTTCTCTTGGTGTAGCCTCTGCATCACCATAGGCAAATGTTTCAGATGCTCTGCCTCTGTTTTACTGAAAAGCAGTATGTCATCAAGATACACAATGAAAAATTTCCCAATGAACTCCTTCGGGACTTCATTCATTAACCTCATGAAGGTACTTGGCATGTTCGTTAATCCAAATGGCATAACAAGCCATTCATACAACCCTTCATTATTCTTGAAGGTTGTCTTCCATTCATCACCTTCTCTCATACAAATCTGGTGATATCCACTTTTCAAATCAATCTTTGAAAAAAAATTGGCCCCACTCAAGAAATCCATCAAATCATCCATCCTTGGCAATGGAAATTTGTACCTGATGGTTATTTTGTTGATTTCTCTTGAGTCAGTACACATCCTCCAGCCTCTGTCTTTCTTCGGACTGAGCACTGTCGGAACAACACATGGACTCAAGCTTTCTCTAACCAATCCTTTTTCCATTAAGTCCTGGACCTGTCTTTTAACTTATTCATTCTCCTGCGGTGCTAATATATATGCTGCTTTGTTTGGTAAACTAGCTCCAGGTATGAGATCAATATGATGACTCACACTTCTGATCGGTGGCAACGAACAAGGTAGTTCATCCACTACTATGTCAGCAAACTCTTCCAACAGTTTCTGAACCTCTTTCGGTAAATCATCTACCCTTTTACTGGTTAAAACAATTTTAGGCTTCCTGACCACAATGAATTGTGGTTCCTCCTTCTTCTTAACCTCTGTAAGAAGTTCCTTCCCACTCATGAGAAGTACAGTGTTGCTTAATTCAGGTTTCACCTCCTTATCTTTAATTGGAAGCAACATGTGAGTTCTCCCATTTTTCTCTAGGGTGTGTGTGTTCTTCCTCCCATCATGAATCACATTCCTATCATATTGCCATGGTCTACCCAGCAATAGATGAAAAACATCCATGGGAATAACATCACACAATATCTTATCGTTATATCCTCCTATCTTAAATTCAACTAAACATTGTTTAGTGACATTTACCCGATGTCCTTTTTGTAGCCATGAAACTCTGTATGGACTTGGATGTTCAATAGTCTCCAACTCCAGCTTTTCTACCATCTTTGTAGAAACGAGATTATCTGTGCTACCACTGTCCACGATGACTTTGCATACCCTGTCATTGGTTTTGCAAGCAGTCTGAAAAAGACTGCTCCTTTGCACTGGATTCTCCACCTCCTTCTATGGCGTTAAGAGAACCTTTCACGTCATCAGCGATCTTCTGCCTTTAGCATCCTCTACCTCAACATTTCGCCTCTGTGCTTCGGCAATGTGAGTTTCACCTCCTTCTTTCTTTTTGTCTGGACACTCATAAGATTTATGTCCGACCTTTCCACATGTGAAGCATTTCAACACTCCACCTCTTCCTCTTCCTCTACCTCTGGTACGAGGAAAAATGTTTCCATCAGCATACTGACCTCTCTGTTCAGTATGTTGCCCTCTCTGGGAACTTCCAACTCTCTCAGTTTGAGTTTGAGGTTTCTTCCACTCTTCCTTGGGTTTATGATTTCTATCCTGGGCAACTGATTTGCCTCTGCGCTGACTTCTACCTCGGCCTCTTTGACCTTGTTTTTGGCTCAGCTTCTCTTCAGCTTTTAGAGACATCTAATAAGCATCTTCCACCATTCAGATGGTCATCATTCTCATCTCGTCCTAAATGTCATATCTCATACCATTCATGTACCTAGCAACTTTTTCATCATCACTTTCGCGATGACCTGCCCTGATGTTCAACCTGTAGAATTATTCAGTGTACTCCTTCACTGTCATCAGCTTCTGTCTCAAATTCTCCATTCTCCGAAACATAGTAATTTGGTAATCCCTGGGAATGAATTTTGCCTTCATCTTTGCGATCATCCTATCCCAACTCTTGATCTTCTGCTTGCCTTTGCAGCGTCTGTCAGCTTGTAGCTCATTTCACCACAATGTTGCATGTCTTTTCAATCGTGTGATAGCATGTTTGAACTTTTTGTCCTCCTTGACATATTCATAGTCAAAATATGTGTCTAGAGATCTAATCCAGTCTAGAAGCTCTTCAGCATCCAGGTTTCCTTCATATACTGGAATATTCATTTTTACTCTAGCACCCATTCTTGCAACAGCCTTAATCAGGCGTTCATTTGTTGCATCTTCTGTTGTGACTTCTTCTCCTTCATGTCCAGCTTCATTTTCACTTTTGAAATCACTGACATCTCCAACACCAGCTGTGCACCTCTATTTTATTTCCATGTCCACAACTCTGGCACGTAGGTCATGCATCTCTCTTTCCATGGATGGATTTTTCACTTGCCTACCCTTTCCTTATGGCGTTTCCCTATCCTCTAGCGAATCGGGTGTTTTCCTATCTCTTCTTCTCGGCGGCATGGCTAAGATTTTCTTTCTCGCTTCCCCTGTCTGAAGTATACAAACAGATTCAAACTCTGATACCACACTGACGCAGACCTATCGGCCCTCGGTCCGAGATCCGCTCACAGGATCATTCTTTATCTCCCTTGATTCGAAGCGGCTCCTTCAATTCCCTGTTGGAATATGCAATTTATCGATCCACAGGTCCTTTTCGCAACTTGCAAGCTCGCGAGTTCGCGAGTCATGACTCCCGACTCTCCCTTCTTAAATTCGCGATACCCGTGATCACGAAATGGTTACTGCCCCTCATCTGTCAGCACCTTCTGTGTGTGACCACCAGCTAAGCTTCACGCAAGATCCTCTCACTACTCGGCACTTCACATGTTTCGTTGTCGAGTTCACGTACTCTTGTCTCGCGAATTCCCGAGATGCGAGAAGTCAACAGAATATTGACTCCTTCCTCCAGGCAACGCGTGTTCACCTGCCAAACATGCAGGCCCTACCTTGAGGTTATGCCACGCATCCACACTCGTGCCTCGTCTCTCGGCACTTCGCGACTTCTGCAATTGGAAACAACTCCTTTCAACTTCTGAACCCTCGAATATGTGAAATGCGATAGAGTTCCTGATCCAACGATCTTCCCATGACCTGGATCCGACGACTATCCTCACTCCTTGCGATTTCACCACTCGCGACTTGGAGCACCCAAGGTTTTGGCTCTCACCTGGAGAACCTCTGAGTTCACGAGATCCTTCGATCTCTGCCACCTATCCTCCTCTGATGGACGGCTGTGATTTTCTCGCAGCTTCACTACTCGCGACTTCCGAGACAAAAGTCTCAACCTCTTATCCTCTGATATGCTGAAATGGCGAAATTTCGACATGTCGACTATGTGGGTCCCACGATAGAACTTCCCACCTTTTTGGAGTTCTCGGACTTTGTGACTTTGCGAATCCTGGTGCTATGTTGTTGGCTCTTCAACCCCCAAAACCCTGAAATGGTCAACAAAGGTTTGACCTCCATGTCGGCGAGCATGCCACCTGTCCACTCTCAGATAAACGGTCCTGATCCTCTTCGCGACTTCGCCACTCGCGAAGTCGAAGGACTTCCTCTTCTGAACCCCGATGTCTGAATCCCTGATAGAGAGGATCTTATGACACGTGTCCTTCCAATCGGATGGCTTAGATTCTCTCGCTACTCTGGAACTTCACCTTTCACGACCTCGCAAATATTTATGCAAAGGTTTCGACCCTTCAACTCATGAAACCCTGAAATGTGATTTACGTGGGTGATCGAATGGGCCTTGTTGGTTCAGATCCTACAGTCTGATTTCTCCTAAGCTGGAACGTAGAAAAATACCCACTATAACTTTCTTTCTCCTCTGCAAGATCTGACGGCTTTCGGGACTTCGCGAATTCTTCACGGAGGATTCCGACCATCAAATTCCTCGAGAATTTCTATGAAATGAACACGGTATCCTCTTACAGAACTTGTCCTCCTACGAAACAAAGTTACTGCGCCTCCTTCTAATACTTCAAGGCACTAATTCTTTTTTATTTTCTCTTCGTCAACTTCGAAGATCCTATCTCTCCTGAGCTTGATTGAAAAATCCTCAAGTCCTTTGGGGAAAATTCCTGTGTGCACTTCTTGCGGCAATTCTTCAAACACTTCCAAGTATTTGAACCTCTTCAACTCTGCGCACTCCCTGCGATAGCATTCCTTTGACAATTTCGCTCAGGTTGCAAACACTGAGACCTCACTCGGCCTGCCCACTCCTTGCACAGCTCCTGTGCTTAAATTGCAAGTCTTCGAGAATGAGAACAATGTTATCCCTCCTGAGCTTGTAGAGACGAACTCTAACTCCTGTCAACGCACACCTTGTGGACAATTTCACTGCACTCCCTGTAGAAAAACTCTTTCTCAGACAGAGAAACAATTGAAACTCATTCCTTACTCTCCCTCTCTTCAGATTTCAAACATTAAATATGAAATCATACATTCACACATCAAAGCAAATGCATAACAGAGAGTAAACAAGCATATATCAATCAGCATGCACAACATAGAAAGCAGTTGGACACCACGAGTCTGAACTAAAGATCTTTGTATTAATCTAGAACTTTTGTACATGGGTTTTTACTCTACACAGCTCTCTTCTTCTGCTCTCTTATGCTCTCTTCTCATAATGAATCTTACAACTATACAATGAGGTGTCTATATCATGTTTCCCTCCTCACTCCTAAAACTGTCTAATCTAAGAATTTGAGTCTACCTACTTACATTCATTAACATAAATGCCTCTTAGTCCTTCAAACGAGAGTGGGACACTCAAGGTCTGATTACAATCAAGTACACTTCTTTCTTAATTGTTTCATTTAAGTTTGGCGCATCCAACTTCAAAACATTTCAAATAATTTATCATGTGCCAAAATGCATTGGTGCTTGCCCCACGCTCGCTTGACATTGGTGATGCTCCTGCATCACCTACATTTGATGGAGAACATAAGAAGGAGGAATATGCCAAAACATGGTTGCTTGGCATGAGGAAATATTTCCAACTGCAGAATTATTCCTCTCATGCAGAAGGAAGAATTGTGATGTATCAACTAAAAGGAAAAGCATCCATCTGGTGGGATCAGCTTGTGTAGGTGCAGCACGTTAGAGAGAAAGATATCACATGGAAGGAATTCAAGAGGTATTTCGAGAGGAAATACTTAACTAAAAGATATTATGACAGAAAGATGAAACAATTCTTTGAACTCAAGCTGGACAACAAGACCATTGATGAGTATGAACGAAAGTTTTTGGAATTGTTGAAGTATGTTATGTTCATCAAAGATGAGTCTGTCAAGATTTAGAGGTACCTGAGTGGATTACCACCTCCTATTGTGGATAAGATTTAGTATGATGATCCTAAGACTATGGAAGAAACAATAAGAAGAGAGAAATGCTTATATGAACAGCAAAGAGAAAAGCCTATCTTTCGGAAGGCTTGGGTTGACCAGAAGAAGTTTAAGAAAGAACAAAGGCAGAAGGGAAACAAACCTCCCTTCTTCAGAAACAGTCCTCAAGGACATCCATCATTTAGAGAGTCGAGAATGGCTGAAGTGGGAGAACAAAGGCTGAGATAGACGCCCATTCAGTGTTGGGGCTATAAAGAGAACCACAAGTACAAAGATTGTCCCCATAAAAGTGGCAAAGCAAGAGCTGTCCATAATGTTCAACAAGATAAAATAGTGGAGGACATGGGCAGTAGAATGCTAAGGATATATGTGGCCCTGGACAACAAGCAAGCTGAATTTCATTCGCACATGATTGAAGTAGAAAGTATGATTAAAAACCAACCATTTACTATTTTAGTTGATTCAAGGGCTAGCCATAGTTATATCGACCCTAGAGTGGTTGAAAGTTTGCATTTGATAAGAAGCAAACATGAAAAGTCTTGGGTAGTGCAGCTAGCTATAGGAACCAAGAGGAAAGTCATGGAGCTAGTCAAGTCCTGTCATGTAGACATGAATGGACTGAGCACAAAGGCCGATTTGAATATTCTTCCTTTAGGCTCTTATGACTGTTTAATTGGGATGGGCTGGTTGGACCAACACCATGCCCTCCTGGACTGTCGTAACAAGGAATTTACATGATTGGATGAGGAGGGGAATCGGAAAACAGTCCAAGGAATTCCTAGAGTTGTTACTGTTAGAGAAATCTCAGCAATGCAGTTGAAGAAGTGCTACAGAAAAGGTTGTCAATTGTTTAAAGCCCGTGTGGAGGAAGCATCCAGAGATGAAGTCTCAAAGATTGGAGACCATGCAGTACTAATAGAGTTTTAAGACGTATTTCAGGAGGTACCCAGACTACCTCCAAAGAGAGATATCGATTTCTCTATAAATTTGATGCCTGGAGCATCTCTAGTGTCGAAAGCTCCTTATAGAATGAGTACGCCAGAGCTGAAAGAGTTGCAATTGCAACTTGAAGAGATTCTAAAGAAGGGGTACAATTTCCCAAGCGTGTCACCTTGGGGTGCCTTGGTCCTATTCATGAAGAAGGATGGGATGTTGAGGTTGTTCATTGATTTCAGACAGTTGAAAAAAGTAACTGTCAAGAACAAGTATCCTCTGTCGAGGATTGACGTTCTTTTCGATCAGTTGAAAGGTGCGAAAATATTTTCAAAGATAGATATTAGATCGGGATATCACTAGGTATGAATAAAGGATGAAGACATCAGCAAGACCGCCTTTAGAACAAGGTATGGTCATTACTAGTTCACAGTGGTACCGCTTGGACTGTCGAACGCACCTGTTGTTTTTATGTGCTTGATGATTGGTGTTTTCAGGGACTATCTAGAAAAGTTTGTCATAGTCTTCCGGGATGACATTTTGGTGTATTCCAAGTCAGAGGAAGAGCATGAAAAACACCTGAGGATGGTGTTGCAAGTGTTGAGAGAACACCAGTTGTATGCCAAGTTGAGCAAATGCTCATTTTATCAAAGGCAGATCCATTTCTTGGGGCACATTATTTCAGAAGAAGGGATCACCATGGATCCTAAGAAGGTTTAGGCCATCGAAGAATGGTCAGTGCCAAGGAATGTGGTGGAAGTTAGATCCTTTATGGGTCTAGCGGGCTATTACAGAAGTTTTATCGCAAGGTTCTCAAAGATAGTTCACCTTATCACTTCCTTGCAAAGGAAGGAGAAAAAGTTTCAGTGGAATGAAGAGTGTGAGAAAAGTTTCTAGCGATTGAAGCAATTGTTAACTAGTGCTCCAATCTTGAGGATTGCAGATCCAAATGTGGATTTTGTGGTGTGCACAGATGCGTGTAAAGAAGGGTTGGGAGGAGTTCTCAGTTAGAATGGATTTGTAATCTGTTATGAGTCCAGGAAGATGAAAGAGCACGAAAAGAATTATGCCACTCATGATTTGGAGTTGGTAGCAATCGTTCACGCTCTGAGGAAATGGAGACATTACCTCATGGGAAGGAGATTTGAATTGAGAACAGACCACAATGGTCTGAAATATTTGTTTGATATGCCAACCTTAAATGCTAGATAAAGTAGGTGGTTGGAATTTCTGTGTGAATATGACTTTGAGATCAAGCATATCAAAGGAAAGGAGAATAAAGTGGCTAATGCACTCAGTAGGAGGGTGCATGAATTACATGCTACAGCCATTAGCATGTATCAGACTGATATTAAAAGCATAATTCTGGAGGCTGCAAATGTAGATCTGCAGTACATAGAATTGGTAGCCAAGCTACAGCAAGGTAAGATGCCACAGAAGATGGAAATTTGTAAATTGGAAACAGATGGAATACTACTGTACAAGAATATAAAAAAATTACCCAATGTCCAGTGCTTGAAACAAATGATTTTGCAGGAGATGCATAATGTGCCTTATGCAGGGCACCCTGGATATCAGAAAACAGTAGCAGCGGTCAAGAGCCATTACTTTTGGCCGGGTATGAAGAGAGAGATTGTTGAATAAATCGTCATATGTATGGAGTGCCAGAAAATTAAAGTTGAGCATAGGCACCCAGCAGGGTTGTTGCAACCTTTACCCATTCCTGAGTGGAAGTGGGAAGTAGTGACAATGGATTTTATTACAGGATTGCCTAGAACAACCAAATTGCATGATTCGATCATGGTGGTGGTGGACAAGCTTACAAAAGATGCCCATTTTATTCCACTGAAAACTACTCACAAGGCAGCAGATGTTGTTGATATTTTTGTGAAGGAAGTGGCATGATTTCACGGAATTCCTAAAATGATCGTGTCTGACAGAGACCTGAAATTCACCTCGAATTTCTAGAAAGGATTGTTCAAACGATTCGAAACGAATCTGAACTTTAGTACAACTTATCATCCTGAGTCTGATGGACAGACAGAGAGGGTGAACAGAGTAATAGAAGACATACTGAGAATGTATGTGATGGAGAAACCATCAAGATGGGAAGACTACCTGCACTTGGTAGAATTCGCCTACAACAATGGGTATCATGCATCGTTGAAGATGAGCCCATTTGAAGCACTTTATGGAAGAAAGTGCAATACTCCAGTGAGCTGGGATAATCCATCTAATAGAAAAGTAGTTGGGCCAGAGTTGCTCAAGGAGATGGAGGACCAAATGATAAAAATTAAGAAGAATTTGAAAGCTGCCCAGGACAGGCAGAAAAGTTATGCTAATAAGAACAGAACCCAAAGAGAGTTCAAAGTGGGTGATCATGTTTTCCTAAAAGTGAAAGCTAACAGGAGTTCCCTGAAGCTGGGAAGTTGCACAAAGTTGACAAATAGATTTTGTGGGCCATTTGAAACCCTGGATAGGATTAGGCTAGTTGCATATATGCTTGCGTTACATGCATCTATGACTGTACATAATGTGTTTCATGTTTCATTTCTTAAGAAATATATACCAGATGCTAATCATGTTATCGATTGGAATGTGATTCAGGTGGAACAAGAAGGTGTCCTGCAAGTGAATCATGTGCGCATATTGGACAAGAAAAACAAACAGCTCTGGAATCGATCTATAGGTCTTGTAAAGGTCCAGTGGACCTGGTACGATCCTGAGGACGCGACATGGGAGAATGAAGATGTTATGCGGGCAGAGTAGCCGCATCTTTTTGAAAATTTTGAAAAGCTTGCAGATGCATTGTAAAGTTGCACTGAGGACAGTGCAAAACTAAGGGGAGGGGATTGTAATGTCCCCAAGGTTGAACCATGTTGTAAATAATGTCTATGAAGTATAAATCTTGCATTATGAATTGTAATTATGTTTTATAGGCTGGTGAGCCAAGTTTATATAAGTTGGTGGGCTTATGTGTTATTAGGCCAAAGAGCCTAAGTGTTAAGGCCGGGAGCCTACTTTTGTATATGTAATCATGCAGAACATTAATAAAAATATAAACACCGCTGCATGCAAACCGACCATGATGAATGAGTGATGGGGGACTAAGCTTCCACATAGTGGGTAAGGGATTGAGGGGCTGGAAGGTTGGAAAGAGAGGCTAAGTATTGAGCCTAGGGGCTTAAGTCCCTAGGAATAATATTTTAATATTATTCCAAAATCTATGTAAATGTAATGTTTTATCTTAAGTTCTTTGGAAGGACGAGTGACTTCCAAATGGGAAGGAACGCGCTTCATGGGTGACAAGTTTCAATCCAAGCGCATGCAGTTAAAATTGTTGAGTTGAGTCGTGATGGGGGTTCCTCCTCCCTTTCTCCATCCTTCGTCTGAACTCACGGGTGTCCAGGATCGACCTCTGTTTCAGTGTTTGTTCTAGGGAATCCTTACCTGAACTGTTAAGTCTCTGCGTGGGATCTCTGTACACCCTCACGCATCCCCGAAACCTGAGTCGTGAGTCTTTCCTGTATTGTTAGTTGGGGAAAACCGAATGTCCCGTAATTGTTGAGCCTTGTTATGTTGTAGCATCTGTCTGTCACCAATTTTGGGAAGCTTGTGTCTATGTTTCCAGTGGACTGTTGTGGTCGCACAGTGCTTGACTATGTGTGGCTTGCGGACCATTGTATGTTCATGTGGAGCCTCGTGGATGCACGTTTTCTATTGTGGTCATCATCCTGGTGTCAACTGAGTGCTCGATGTTGTTGTGGTTTCCCTCACCCGGTTGGAATTGAGTCGAAGGGTGTGCTAAAGAAGCGGGTTGTCAAGCCCGTGGTAGAAGAAGCAGGTTGTCAGGCCTGTGAGCAACTCCCTCCAGGTGAGAGAGTCTGCTGGGAAGTGGTTTTCTCCTAGAGAGAGTCCAGCACCAGCTACGGAGCTCTAAGACTTCCTGATCTGGCCTGTTTCCAAGACCCAGAGAGGGAGGTGAAGCACTAATGGACTGTGCTTGTGAAGGTGTATACTCCCGGGCAGAACATGCATGTGGGGAATGAGAGTCTGTGAGTAGTGGGCATAAGAAAGCATCCTGGGAAGAATCCTTCTAGTTATTCTGTGCAGTTTTCCTAGTAACCTCAGCCTAGATTAGGATTCCTTGCCTTGGGTGGAGCTTAGTCCCAGCTCGGGGGTGACCCACTACTGAGAGTGATGAGCAGCGTGGTCTAAGGCTGGGAGGTTCGTGGAAGGCCTACACGTGGTTGGTGGAATTACCAAGATTTCAAAGATAAGTATCAGCTTATGCTTAATATTATGTTTTGCATGCCTGTGATGCTTATATGTATCATGTATTTTATTGTGCATATGAATTATTGTTAATAATAGGGATTATTTATGTTAGCAGTAATCTTGTGCTTACTCTGAGTTAAATGTGTTTAATATGACTTAAATGCATGTTATTAATTAAGTATGAGAATGATGTTGTTCCGCGTAGTAGCGTTTGCCTGGCCAAGTGGGATGTAATGGTTGGGGGGGCGTTACAAAGGCAATGGAAAGTTTCATGTGCTAGGGACTCCCAACTATCGATAAACAAGGAAAATGGAAAATTTTAGGTCTCAATTTTTTTTTTAGGTCTTGTCATGGAAAAATCTCTAGAGGTAAAATGAAATTTTGATGAAATTTGTTTCTCACGGATTTTTAGGGAATTCAATTCAAGAGTATATCAACTTTCTAAAGAGGCTCTTTCTTTGCAAGAAGGGACTTTGTCGGTCCAGGAGTATAGGGAATAATTCCTTACATCAAAGGTTGTTAAGTCCCTTTTCCCTTTTTTTTGTTTTTTTAGGATGACTTTCGAGGTAGATGATTGCCTAGTTTTCATATTTTTTGTTTTAGATATTATAATTCTATAATGTACCAGTTTTAAGGATTTGAAGCACCTTGAAAAAAAAAATTTATTTGAGAAAAATATTATAAGTAATTGTAGGATAGGTTGAAGACAATTTAAAGGTCTTTCTTTAGATATGGAAGGTTAGCCAATGCATATTTTGATTTCAACTCTTAAATATGAAATACAAATCTTTTTTTCATGAAAGTTTTTTTAATAAGTTTGTGCATACATAATATAGAATACAAGTAGTACCAATTGTAAGTTTTCCTTGAGGGAAATAAGAAAATACAAGTAGTAATCACCCAAACAAAAAAAACAAAAGGACTTAGAAAAGTTATATCTTAGTTTTCATACTAGAAGTTCTCAAATGGTGTGGATCTCCACTCCTCCAACATTTCTATGATGCAATTCCCTATCTTATGAGACAATGTGAAGAATTATGTTGTGATATCCTTAACATATATAACAACTTAATATTAAATTCTCTTTATTTTTTTAATAAAATGATATCTAGCAATATTTTTTATTCATTCACAAGGCAAGTGCATTTATAATAATGTTCTTTGCAAATGTTCACACATAATTTGTTTACATTTTTTTATTCATTCACAAGGCATGTGCATTGATAATAATGTTCTTTGCACATATTCACACATAATTTGTTTACATACTGATACAATGTTGTGTTATTCCATCTATATACTTACAATTATATAATCGAAATCAAGCTTCATATATAATCTTATATAAAAAACAATGATTTAGAAAAATTTCTAAAAAAATATTTATAATCTAAATTAACTCCACTTAAAACCCAACACCCATGTAACCCCACCTTTGCCATCATACTCGTCCTCAGAAGGATGAGGTAAAAGTGTGAGTTTGCAATTCGTTGGTATGAAGATAATTGAAAATATGCACCTGACCTTTCACTTATCACCAACCTCTTCCTCTACCTTTCACTTATCACCAACCTCTTCTTCATAAAATTAAATATGTAAATTATAAATATGATATAATTTATTAAGATTGATATGCTTTATGTAGATTGATGCAAATAATGGTTTTCTAAGTAATACCCATTTTTCTTCTTACCATAAGGAGAAACTCTACTTTATTGCATGGGTGACAAAAGCATAAGATAATATGATATATAAGATATTAAGGTTTAACTTAATGGATGCTCTTTTACATTTTGGTATTTGGGGTTCAACTTAATGGTTCTTGTTTTACTTTTTCGTCCTTTGTTTACAATTTGTCTTTGTGTTTTAATTTTATATATATATTATATTGAAAATTTTAATTTAGTTTTTAAATTGTTAATATGAATTTTTAAGTTTGATTAAAAAAAAATTAAGATAAAGTTATTATTATTTTTGGAAATTAAGTTTTAATAAACTATATTGACATATATGTTATAATGTTTTACAACTAAATTGCAATTTATTCATGATGTACATAATAAAGATTTGCATATGAATAAATAGACACAATAAATCATTATACAAAGTAATATAAAAAAATATGTTTTTATTACAATGAAATAAATTAATATAATGAGGTATATGGTGAAGTGGTTGTGTTACTATTGTATTGTAGTTAATTTATTATTAATTGTCATTTTAAATTGTTATTTTAACAGTCATTTTTAAAGTGTAATTTTATTATATCATATAAATTTTATATTTTCATTCTCTCTTAAGGTATAAAGTACAATTAAAAATATTAGGTAAAATATTTTTCAATTTATTTATTTTTTTTCAAATTATTCTTCCTTGAGCATCAAGCTTCCTTGTAACCTTGGTAAAGGTGTAGGTTCAAGTTCAATCTCTACGTTTCTAGATTCCACCTCCCTAAATTTTGGATATGCATATCTCATAACTCTATTATTAATCAGAGATCAACAAAATTTCAACTATTGGACAACAATCCATGATGAACATCACATACACTTATCCTTTCTTTACCTATTAAATGTGAGTTTCTCAAGAGTATCATCAATTTTATTATTCTCTATTCTATACATATTGCAATGATGTTACTCTACTCTAAACTACAAATATCTCTTTATTATCACATAACACTTCATATCACGACAGTTGTTAATTAAACTGCCCTCAAAAGCTCTATTATTTTATTTTATATTATTACTGAAATGATCATGATACAATTATAACATAACTAATTTATTATTGAATTATATTTTTATAAAACGACTGTTATGATTGGAAAATATTTATTAATATTTATTAAATAACGTGTAATGATCATAATGAACTTTTTTCTATGTAAAACAGCATAATCATATTGCATCGGATTCTGTAGGGAACTGAATTACAAATATGAAAATCTAAATCTGGATCTTGGCCTGAGCATACAAATATGAATCAATTACCACGTAACATCATGGAAGCATTACTCCAATAGCCAACAATAATAGAACGCCATTGTGAACAGTTTTTCAAAGAAAAATATCAATATCAACTCGTACGCTAGAATCATTTATTTCCAACCATAGTTCGCTTAACCAAAATACAACACTCAGAAGCGCTCAAACATGACCAAATTCCAAAGATTAAGTCACAGCTTGAGGGAAATCTCAGCCAATGTCAAGTAACAATGAATGCATCAAAATGCATGCATATTGTGCCATCAACCAACACTGCACATGGTTACCATCTCAATCTTAAGATCCTACGACCTTCCTTGAGCCTTTAAATTTAATGAGAAGAATGGATGTAGATTGACTTGTAAGTTTAAAGGTTCCTTAAAAATCGTTAATTAAAGTTGAGTCTCTTACCTAATTCCATTTTTTCACAAAATATTTGTTGTTACAGTGGAGTTTCACTAACCACTTCTTTTCATGTTTATTTTAGTTTATTTTCCTTTTTAAGAAGATTTCACCTTCTCATCTAGATCAATAGTGTTGGGTAGCTGAAACATAAACTCAACAAGATTTAATGACAAATGACAATAACAGCAATTACACATGCTTTTATGAACTTACATAGATATATGCATTTCTCAAACAGTTACAAAAAACAGATCAATTAAATATTCACCTATTTATATTCTATTATTAGCTGATTTGTTCCAACTGAAAGTAGAATAATAGGAGCCAAGAAATCCACCCATATCTTATTAGTGGGAAAAGGGGTTGTTAGTTTCGCCTGAATCAGGTTACATAAATCTGCACAAAATCACAATTTTATATTGTTTAAATTAAGTTTCTGAATGCAGAAATGGATTCATCCTGCTAAAAAATAATTATACAAAATTAACCATTCAAATCTGGAGATCCAACAATTTATGTTTAAACAAATTAAACAAAGGATATCCCCAAGAAAAAAAAGTCAAAAAATACACACTTAGATGTTGGAAAATGGTTGACACAGTTTCAACAAATAGTCCATTTTAAGTGGACAATATATTCATTTCTAAGAAATCTGAACATCTATGCATAATAAAAAAAAATGTTGAAGAATAATTTTAAAAAATAATAATAATTTTATTCTATAAGTGGAAGAATAATTTAAAAAAAATATTTATTTTTTTTATAAAAAAATTTTAAACGTTCATAATTTAAAGATAATTATTAAAATAAAAATAAAAAAATAATATAGAAAAAGGAAAAAATAAATAAATAAAGATAAAGATGATAAAATTAATAACTAAAAACTGTTTTTGTTTAGCTAAGAGTTGGTTGAGCTAGTCTTTCTTGGAAGTAAGGAATGGAAACAGGTTAAAGGACCACCAATAGGTTATTCCAGGTGGTTTGGTTTTCTTTAAATAGTGGTTGTGCAGCCACTAATAACTGTCACACTGCTGAGTTATGATAGGTTTTTCAAGTAAGTTGCTAAATAAAAATAGTAA
>ML799725.1:62040-78918 GCA_009831015.1 Picea engelmannii | reverse complement strand
AATTGGGGGAGTAAAGGGGGGAGAGAGGGGGGGTAGAGAATATTTGCATGTTCCTAAAGCACACACACCTTATTTTTATTTCAACTTGTTTTAGGAATGTGCACATGTTCTTGTACACGTGTTTCTCAGGAACGTGTGTGTGTTCTTGAGAACGTGCATGTGTTCTTGGGAGCATGCCTACGTGGCTTACTAAGTGGAGGTTTGGGGTTTTCTAAACCTTTCACATCATAAACGCGTGCGCATTCCTATGAGTGTATGTTCCTACTCATCTTGTTGCCACTTTATCGCCCACCAACTTCGTGCACTCACCCATGGCGGAGGAGGGTCCCTTGTCCCACAAACAAGGGGGTCCCATACACCAATTTGATGTGGCTTGGCCATGACCTTAAAAATAGATTATTATTATTATTATTATTATTATTCTTTTTTCTTATAATTTTTTAAATATTAATTATCTTTAATGTTAATTATTTTTCATTTTATTTAATTCAAATAGAGTTATATGAAAATCAGGAGTTTACATGTTCAAATCCAAAGGGGGAAAGGTATGTACACCTCAATAGACTTTAGCACTCAAATTTATCTGTTGAGGGAGTCCCTTGTCCCACAAACAAGGGGGTCTCATACACCAATTCGATGTCTCGCTTGGCAGTGACATTAAAATTAAATTATTACCAGCATAGATATATATTAACCTCAGATATATCAAGGACTGAGAGGGATCAAATATCTGGAGGTGAAAACCTTTAACCTTTCCTCTATTTTTGAACTCTAAAAAATGTTTTCACCTGAAGAGATTTGATCCCTCTACACGTTAGATAGATCTGGGGTTAAGATGAATCTATGCTAGATCTATGTTGGTTTAATACATTAATATTAAAGTATTATAAAATATATTAATATATTTTTTTATATTTAATATATTGTTTTCTAGCTAGAGTGAACTATTTTTTTTCGTGTGGTTCACTGCATTGGAATCAATGCTAGCCATGTCCACGGAAGAAGATCACAAAAAACCCTTCGATTTAATGGGTTTATACTAACTAATTCCATGGTAAACCCTCCTAGTTAACGAGGTTATACCGTCGGCGTGATTATGGGCCTAACCCCAAGGGGGAACAAGAGATTTGAACCCGTCATCGACCTGATTACGGGCCTAACCCCAAGGGGGAACAAGATATTAGAACCTGTGACCTCCTCCGCTAGGGATAGCTTCACGTCTAGCTCAGAACCACTTGAGCTAAGCCTTGGGGCTTGGGGCGACCTATTATTATATGTTTTATTATGTTTTTCTAGACAAAATTTGTAAAAAATATAGTGGTGTCAATAGAATGATGGATTTGGATGGTCAATTGGGTTTAGATTAGGTGGTTGAGAGGATTGTTATCCTATCAACCCAATAAATTCCTAAAAGTGATATGTTGAGTTCCTATATTATTATATCATTGTATAAGAAGAATGTTTTATTTAGAACTTAGATACGAGAACATTTAATATTAATTTATTAAATTTTTCTATATAACCACTAAACATTTTTTTGTAAGAATTTAACTATCTATATATTAAGCTTGTACATTGGAGCCAAAAGGATATGATAAGAGGATGGTCTAATATAGGGGTTTCACATGCCCATATCTCAGTTAGGTCTTAGGGTACCTAGTCTAACAAAGTGATGGACTTGGGGATGGATCTAGTGGATTATGGAGGGGATGATGTGCATAATCCTCATTCCATATTCACATCATGAAAGGATATTCTAGAGGTGTGACAAAGCACCAGAGCATTCATGGAGGATATGTCCAAGTACATGGTGTTTATGGGCCTTACAGAAACAGTTTTGGATGGAGATATGAAAGAGGGTGGGGGGTCTTAGTTAGGTGGGCATATTGGAGGAGACTGGTAGATCTAGAAAAAACAATTTCAAGAGGCACATGGAAAGGATGAAGGTTCCATGCAAAAAGATATTTTTTTACTTATATTTACCCAATTTCGTTCAGTCTGAGTCTCTACACTCTCTACATGAAGACAAACCTGCAACTTTCCATCGAATTGTTGGTGATTCTCTTAATCAAGAGACCCATATCCCTACGATTAAAGAATTGGAGAAAAAAATTGTAGTAAGAAACCTTGTGAGGAAGATTTGAAAGAAAATATGCATTAGGGTTAAGTTGAAGAAGGTAAAAATGATAGTTGATTCGGAAAAAGGTGTGGAGAAAGTTGATGTTCTAATGAAACTAGTGACATTTGGTTGGTTCATGCGTAAGTGAAGGGGGGATTTTTAGTGGTGTATCTTAATTATATCTACATTATTGTCTTCACGTGAATGCCTTAAACTATGTTATATCTTGAATGAAGGCAATTGAAGGTTCACAAGTTGTTTGAGTGTGCCCACTTGTTGTAGTCATTGAAAATGTTGACCTGATCTAATGGCTATCTATGTATTGAAATTATCGCTATACTCTTTGATAAATTATTGCTTGTGTTGTCTTGACTCAATGCAACTCATGAATAGGTCATTGCTATCATTGGAATTTTTCAGGAGTGGCCAACGCATGAATAAATGAATGAATGATTGTTATTATTTGTATTTTTTCAATATTTCTGGATCTACGAATGACTGATATTATTTGTATGTTTTCCATATGTACGGGTGTACGGGTTAATATGATAACAGTTTTGATCAATGAATTGGAAGGTGGAGATGGAATTGTCTTCTTTATAATAAGGATTGCAGAATGTTAAGGAAAATGAATTAATTACTGTTATAGGAATTGGTAAACCTCTGTAATGTATTTGTAACCATATTTGTAACTATATGTTTCATATTAATATACAAAACACATCAACGTGTTGTAGTGTGTTGCATCAATTTTGTCTCTACTTGTATTTTGACATGGTATGAGGGCGGGTTTGGGCTCGACTCCCTCACAGGAGGGCCCAAGAGCCTGAAGATCAGTCTGTGTAAAACCTCGTGTTTTTTCTCGTGCACAGAAAGAGAAATCAGGGTTTCGTGTTGGAGGAGCCGCACTATTTCTGTCGATTTTTGTAAGCGAGGTAAACTTATGTGTGATAGCCTCGGAGGTAGTGGAGATCAGTCTATGTAAAACCTCATGGAAGATAAGATCAAGTTCATGGAGTTAGAGAAGGACACAACCATATTGCAATCTTCCTTAGACTCAACAATGGAGAATTGATAAAGGAAAGACAAGGTATCGGAGAAAAATCAGGATAAAGGAAAGAAAAGAAAAGCTATATGGTTTTCTTATAATTATTTATTAATATATGTGGAGCATCCACATAACTTGTAAAGAAATAAAAAGGAGTTGAGAAGCCCAGAAGGAGCCAATAAGTGAGAATTAAGACGTAAGTTTTGTTTCAATTTTCAAAGATGAATTAAAATTTATTTGGGAATTCATTAAAAAACGAGAAGCTATAAAAAAAAGTCATAAGATTTTAATTTTTAAAAGGATTATTTTTGGCATTCATAAAGAGATAAAAAGGAAGTGGAACTGATTTATTATAATGTTAAAATGTCGCTTGTGTAAAGCCAAATTATGTCTGTGTGAGATTATGAAATGAGTCATGTGATTTTAATTTTCAAAAAACCATGTAAAGCAAAGAAAATGGCACAATGTCTTAGAATTGGTAATGTATAAAGGTATTGAGCTTAGCTAACTCAATACAGATGTAGTTGTTTTGTTATAATTAGCTACTCTAACAAATGACCGGTAAAGTATGGAAATTCAAGATGTTGAATCAAGATTACGAAGATGAAGATGGATAATATGCCTTGTATGTGAATGACTCCAGCAAATAAATCCAAAGAAGAATGAGGATGGCTTTTGAAACTTGTGGATGCTTGTATGTGGGGAAGTGGATGACACCCGTTTGTTGGATTATGAGAAGCCACGGGTAAAATCCTCTTTAGAGTTGAATATCCTCTTCTATTGTTGAAGATAAAGTTTTGTCTCTTCTATTGTTGAAGAGCAAGTATCATTGACATTGAGCCATTTTGTGGACAACGTTTCAACATTATTAAGCAGAAAGTATTTTGGCAAAAAGTAGTTTAGCTATATTTTACCACCATGTTCCAATTGTACACTTCTTCTCGATCTTATTCCATGTTCTCTTCACCAAGTGGCGAGCACTCTAACCCTCGAAAACACTTCCTACAAGCGGCTATCGTTTTGGACCTCATTTTAGGACTTGTTGCAGGCTTGTTTCAGACCCTTGTAATAATTTCATAGTACAGTGTGCAAAGTGCACACACAAATCACGATTCACACCGTTACAGTTTACCCAAGGGCCAACAGTGACACACGAAGTCACAACTATCCAGTTTTTGCATTGTTTCTAAACTATTATCTCAAAGTACATCTATATTATTTTTTAGAACTTTTCATAAATGTATGACAACCTATAGAATTTCTAAAACCCAGGATGATTCCTTGTTCTTGTTTTGTTTATCTCATTTGATTATGATTGGCTAATGTGTATGTGTTCACATACTAATAGTTTATACAAGCATAACATGTTGTAACTACAAATTACAACCATAAAAATTTATCTGATTAGGAAGATCCTATTTATAATTTTTGTTGATTGTTTTGCATTTCTGTTGAATGATATTTTCTGAATTTTCAGTCCTATAATTATTTTCAACTTTAAGAAGAATGTTAATATGGTCTTTAGTGATTATCCCAGTTTATAAATGTGTAGCATTCAGACCTATGTGTAGTGAAAGGAATGTAAAAAAATCAATATAAATGATTAAATTATGTATTAGAATTTTGAAAGAGTTTATTTCAATAGATAACATTGAACAATGGCATAAGTTCTTGTGCTAGTCCTTGCACTGTAAACTTATAATTTTCCCCTTTAAATTACTAATGATGCTTTGATTGTGGATATCATTTTTTCACTGCTCAAATTTGAAAGCCTCAAATATTGCTTGTGAGGTATATTGTTCGAGTCTACCATTGATATTATTTCTTGAAGGGTAGGGCTCTATTTAGTGTTAGAGCTCTATCTCCACAAATGCTTATCTATCATTTCCAAGGTTTTTGAATTTTTTCTCCAGCCTCCAAGTAGATTGTAGCAGCAATGGCTTCCAATTTTCCAGATGTGGCATCATATATATTGGTGTCCAATTAGGACCTAGGGGAGTTTTTTGAGTTTGATGCTATATAGTATATGCATGGAAAACTCTTTGCACCTTTCCATGATTTTTTTTTCTTATTTTATCTCACTGTTTGAGTTCATTAGTTGTTTCCTCATAAGACAATAGTTCAGAACTTCTAATCATAATTTCTCTGTCGGTCAGAAACTTTCCTCATAGTTTTCATTGGTTAATGGTAACATATGAAAATTGTTGTTAATGTTTATGTGTTTCTTTGTTCAAATGCATCTAGATTACCCCTAATTGTTACATATTTCCAGAGAGGCTACCGATTCACAATTTTATTTTTTTATACATTTGAATGAATAAAACTCAAGAAGTACATTTGTTTTTTTATTCATAAACATTTGATTTTCCATGGCACCTCCAAAATCAATAACAAAGGCATGGCAACATGTGGAGAAATTGGATGTGTTCAATGGGAGACATGTGAAATCCAGATTATGCAATGTTGAGTTTGTTGGGTCTTTAACAAGAGTAATGGACCACTTACTCTCTATTAGTAATAGTAAAGGAGGTGGTGTTTAAGGCTGCAAAAAAGTGTCTGCATAACTCGGGGAGACACTTCAAAATTATTATGATGGAATAAAAAGGGCCAAGAAGGTGAATGAAAAAAAAAGGTAACACATTCAAGAAGATATTTCAAGGAACTACAACTCATTTTCTTCAGGCATAGAGGCAACTAGAAGTTCATATCAGCCAACAAAATCAAGTGGGACAACCACATTAAACTCTCTTTGGAAGCTCATACAGAAGAAAGAAGTTGATGATGTTGTGGCTGACATGTTTTTTGAATCTGCAATCCAATTTAATGTGGCCAGAAGCCCTTACTTTATCAATGCATGATTTTGGAAAAGGATATGTACCTCCAAGATCTGAAACTATAAGTACCACTCTTCTCAAGAGGTCAAAAGAAAGGGTGACAAGCAGATTGATGAAGATCAAAGAGTCTTGGAAAGAAACAAGGTGCACAATTTTATCAGATGGTTGGTCAAATATGTGTCATAGGTAGTTGATTAATGTGTTAGTTTACTTTCCTAAAGGGGTATTATTTTTTAAGGTAGTTGATGCATTAGGACACAAGAAGACTTCTGAATATATTTTCAAAATTTTAGAGAAATCCATTCTTGAAGTTGGGGAATCAAATGTGGTCCAAGTTGTCACCGATGGTGCCTCAAATTGTGTAGGAGTTGAAAATATGATAATGGATAAATATAAAAAAAATCTATTGGGCCCATTGTGCTACTCATTGCCTTGATTTGTTGTTGCATGATTTAGCAAAGTTTCCATGGATTAATGAGGTAGTTCGAAAGGGGAAACAATTTTCTCACTTCATAGTTAACCATCAACTCGCATTGAGCTTGTATAGGAGGCAAGCATCTAGAGAGCTATTAAGGCCCTGTGATACCAAATTTTCCACATATTATATTACTCTCAAAAGAGTGGTTGAGGAAAAGGCAAGTGTAAGAAGTGTTATTTGTATCACTGAGTGGGAAAACTCACACCTTTCAAAAGAAGTTAAACGGAAGGAGTTGGAACAAATCGTTTTAGTCAATGCTTTTTGGGAAAACGTTGTCAAGGTTCTAAAAGTGTGTGAACCAATTTTTGACATGCTTCGCATGGTTGATAGCGACACCCCTTCCATGGGTTTTTTTTATGAGGGCATCGATCATTGTAAGGAATCTATTGAAAAATCCTTTGAAAACATGGAAAATGAGTACATGGAAATGTGGGAGGTAATAGATGAAAGATGGAAGATGTTGCATAGTCCTTTGCATGCAACAACTTGTTATTTATACCCTAGATTGTTTGGGATAGAAATAAGTAATGATGGAGAAGTAATGAGTGGCCTTTATACAACTATTGAGTGGTCAACTCCAAATCGAGAAGAAGCCATGAGGCTTAGAGAGAAACTTTGGGCTTATAGGTTAGAAGAGGGGACATTTGGAAGAAATTATTCCATACATGATAGGATCGTTATTCATCCAGGGATATGGTGGCAATTTTATGGACATAATGTACCTGAATTGCAACGTTTTTCAATTCGTGTTTTGAGTCAAGGATGTAGTGCCTCTTCTTGTGAAAGGAATTGGAGTAGCTTTAACCATATTCAATCCAAGAAAAGAAACAAGTAACTAACTACAAGGTTGGAAGACCTTGTTATTGTTCGTAGTAATTTGCATTTGGCCTTGAGTAGTGTGGCCAAAGATGCATTCACCTCCTCTCGACCATGGTTTGAGCCTATTCCAAGTGCAGAAGAAGATGATATTGGCACTGATGGTGACTCACTATATGAGCCTAGTGATAATGGAGGTCCATTTATTGATGATTTTGGTGGTCACACTTCTAGTACCTTTACTAGCCCATGTGGTCTTCATGATTTAGAGCTTTATGGTGTTACTAGTAAGCCACAAGAATAGAAATTATGACCATCTTTTAAATTTTGTGAAACAATTTCAGGGATTATAAATACTTGATATTATGGATTTCCTAAATTATATTTTGAAATTTGAAGAATATGTTCTACTTCGTTTTGCAATTTGTAAACTTGTAGTTATATTGTATGTTCAAATTATAATCATGTTTTAAATTTTGTGAAGTTGTTTTAGGAATTATAAATATTTGACATTATGGACATCTAGAACATTTTAAATTTTGAAGGTGAAAAATATGTTGAACTTGTTTTCCAATTTACAATTGTAGATTATAGTTTAAATTTCAATAATACTATTGATGATTGGATTTTATCATGATAAATTATTTATATATGTCTATTATTGATTTTTTATTATTTTATGTTATATCTCAATTCTCATTATATATATATAGTCTAACCTAAAATCAAACTTCATCATAACCTCATCCAAAAATTCGAACTCGAATCTAACCTAATCATTGTTGAAGCTTATATTTTGACATAGAAAACCATCTTTTTGGTTAATTCACTGCCTCTTATTAGTACCTGCCAAAGCAGGTAGTATAGTCATCAAAATAATGTTTATTAATGTTTATTTACCCCCAAATTTCTATTGATTAACCCATTTTGTAGAACAATAATCAAAGGCTTCCAAAGTTTTTTTTGAAATTTATAATTAACTCAATTTTTTAGAAAATAAAATTTATTTTTGAAATTTTTGAAATCGATTTTCTCATTAGCTAAGGCAGTGTGATGGGATATAATTTTCCCTAGTGTATTTGAATTTATTTTTTAGTTTAAATACACTATTTAAAAGCATTTAAATATATAAAATTATAAAATAAGACACATAACCAGATATATTAAATAACTGACATATATCGTGACCGACACCTTCACACTCGCATCAACATCTCTGTGACACCAATGTAGTCCATGCAAATCTTTGCAATCCATGTGTTAGGTCATTCCCTCTATGCTCCTCATCGCCTCACGGCTTGGAAAGCCAAAGGGAGGGGGGGCAAGGAAATAGTGAGTTCATCCACAGGTAGACAGGCATTGAAGTGCACCTAAAGAAACCTCGAAGTTTGGAAAGCCAAAGGGAGGGGGAAAGGAAATAGTGATTTCATCCACATGTAGACAGACATTGAAGTGCACCTAAAGCAACCTCGAAGTTTGGAAAGCCAAAGGGAGGGGGGCAAGGAAATAGTGAGTTCATCCACAGGTAGACAGACGTTGAAGTGCATCTAAATCAACCTCGAAACCGCCTTATTACAGAGCAAAGTGCACATGCATATGTTGGATATGTTAATTTCAAACCCAGGTCGATTACAACCCTGCAGAAATGCATTCTTGTACAATACAAGCACACAATGGAACTTAATTTTAAAGTCTATGTATGGCAGCTCCACAACCACTTAATTGGAAATTTCTAGGTATAGTTATTATTCTTATTTTTCAAGAGGGAAATAAAATATTTGCGGTTTGAAACAGAATTTTACCAGTTTGAAATTAGGCTATATAATGACTATGTGCTTGAGTCTTTTATGCTTCTACAATTATCTTTTTCCAAGAAGGAAGAATTTAGTCTGAGCAAAGCCACCCTTAGCATCCATGTCATGCATTCATTAATTAGTGCAATTTGTTAATATAGAATTAAAAAAGGAAGAATTTAGTCTGATCAAAGCCAACTTTAGCATGCATGGGCTTCATTGTAGCATGCATTCATTAATCAATGTAATTTTTTAATATATGAATGCAATTTGTTAATTATGTTGATAGGCATTCTTCTTATTGGAATTGATGGTTTAATGACCCTTTTAATTGTAAATTATAATCCCATGATCAACAATCAAAGATATTGGTATATTCTTTGTCTAAACACTCAAATCAATGAATGTAATTTAATGTTTATAACTTCCTTGCATTTATGAATGCATATGTTTTCTTGTTTATTTTTTCACATTTACTTAATATGATTAAGGAATTACTACCTTAACCATCGATTGCCACTTTTACGGATTAATAGGTATAAATCGTCTCATTTCCACGTTTAGTATTTAGCTGGGATTAATTACTAGCACAGCCGCTAACTTGCGGCTGGTGAATGCAGAAAGGCTTACAGCTAGGAAATCTGAGGTAGAGGAAACTTGGCAATCATATGATGTTACAGTAATTTCTTAATATGATTAGGTAAATGTTAAAAAGTAAACAAGATTAACTGATGCATTCATAAATGCAAGGAAGTTATCAACAATAAATCTGACTCATTGATTTTGGAGAACGACTAAGAATATACCGGTATCTTCAATGTGTAACCATCAGATTATAATTTAAGATTAAAAGATCATTAATTGTGTCAAATTATAAGTATACACCTTAAGGATATTAGTTACCACGATTTTATGGATGTGAAGCGTTGGACGCGTGCATTTCAACTAGCACGGTGGTGGTTAAATTGGACGCAGGGTGGTTAAGTTGGGCTTCATATTGATCTATTGAATTTTTATCGATTGGTTCCATCTTTCGATCAATTGTATTTTTCTCGATTGACTCCTATCAGTTTTTCATTGATTTTTCATCATACCTCGTAGATAATCTGTGAAGATAGGTTTCACGAGTGATGGGAAACCACTTGGGGAAATGATCCAAGATCCAGGAGAAGACGAACCAGATCTCGCAGATAATGGAGGTCAACCAGAGGCCAAGTGCGTCCTTGGCAGGATTCATTAATCGGTAGCGGAAGAAGAATCCCAGAATTACCAAACGCATCACAATAACAATTCTGTAGGTATTGATTCTACTCCACGGGATCGGCACCTTACGCGAAAGAGGTTGTCTCGCTTCGGCTTCAGCCATCCTGATCAATATTTCCAAGAATGAAAATGAAATCAAATGTCCATGTTAACATTATTAGTATTAAGATTTGATTAATGTTATGTCTGATACATTCGAATTGAATCTCAGCAAAAAAAAAATCTGAAGACCGTCAAGAAATTGGTTGTGTGATTACTACATTATATCATCGGCTTCGTCCGGGTCATATATGCCATCCTTGATGTTGCCACTTTTCTTATTGTGCTTCACTTTCCAATTCTCCACTCTCTCCTTCCATGCAACGCTCCCATAGGTCTCCTTCGTTGGATCTGATCCATATCCATTCACTGCACACAGGTTTTCAAAATGAATCAAGGCAAAGTTTCAAGAGATTATTTTTTCATAAGTATGGTTTTTCGAGAACCAGTCGATAAAACGTGTTGCATATTGATTTGACCATAAAAAATACTTCATACTCTTTCATATTTGTTCCCAATAACGTAGTAAGTCTCGCGTAGAACTCTTCTGATCACAGAAACTCTGTCAAAAAATTGGATGGAGAAGAAAGAAGAGATTACAGTCGGGAGACAATAGTTGCATGTGTTGCTGGTCTGCTTCAACCAGATTCGCAACATCTATGCACTTTGAAATTTCTATGAGCAATGTGGAGCTCTCGATAGTTTTTAATTGCATAAAAATTCATTACAATGTATACTCCTCATCATTTCAAAGTTGGTAACAGCCTGTGAATTTGATAGTAGCAATGTCAAAGGCCATGGCTAGCTCTTCTTCTCATCATATCATGTAAATCGACCAAAGTAGCAAATGAATTAATTATGGATTAATTCTTAGATATTAATCTTAGTATACTAAATGCATTAAAATTTAAAGGAAAATTTTCATTAGTATTATACTTTTCAATTATTGTTAATATTTATTAGAATTATTGTTAATATTTATTAGGGTTAGGGTTAGAGTGAGATTAGGGTTAGAGTTATTCCCATTAAAATTAAGGTTATATTTTTATTAAAGTTAAGGTTATTTGTATTAAGGTTTATTTTATTATAATAAGAAAATAATAAAGTTATTTGTATTAAGTTAAGATTATTTGTATTAAGGTTTATTTTATTGTATTAAGATTATTTTATTTTATGCATTATGCATGTAAATAACTCACAATATTATAAATATCAATACAAGTTCACGATGCTTGAGACACTAATCTTAGTATAAATGCATTAAAATTTAAAGGAAAGTTATCTCTCTTGTTATACATGTCAATTATTGTTAATATTTATTAGTATGAGGGTTAGAGTATTATTAGGGTTAGAGTTATTCCCATTAATTATACATTTCAATTATTGTTAATACTTATTAGTGTTAGGGTTAGAGTGAAATTAGGGTTAGAGTTATTCCCATTAAAATTATGGTTATGGTTTTATTAAAGTGAAGGTTATTTGTATTAAGGTTTATTTAATAATAATAAGGAAATAATAATTAAAGGATAAATTAAATAATAATAATTTAATAATAAGAACTTAATGATAATAATTTAATAATAAGAGTGTAATGATAATAATTTAACAATTTTAGTTTTAATTTAATTTAATGTATTATTTATTACTTTATTAATATTTTAATGCATTAAAATAGTGTTTTCACAATATTATAAATAATTTTTTTCACAATATTATAAATATAAATGCAAGCTAAGAGTTATAAATATTAATATTTATAAATACGAATTGTTTTGTATGGTAATAATGTAATGTATTTATTAACTCATTTTATGCATTATGTATATAAACAACATATTTTTCACAATATTATAAATATCAATATAAGCTCACCATGCCTTAACACTAATCTTAGTATAAATGCATTAAAATTTAAAAGAAAGTTACCATTTTTGTTATACATCTCAATTATTGTTAATACTTATTAGGGTTAGGGTTAGAGTGGGATTAGGGTTAGAGTTATTCCCATTAAAATTAGGGTTATGTTTTTATTAAAGTTTAAAGTTATTTGTATTAAGTTTAATTTATTATAATAAGAAAAAGATAATTTAAATAATATTAATTTAATAATAAAAATATAATGATAATAATTCAACAATTTTAATTTTAATTTAATTTAATGTATTATTTATTATTGTATTAATACTTTATTAATATTTTAATGTATTCACACTTTAGTAAAGAATTTATTAATGCCTTTAATGTTTATTTAATGTATTATTAATGTAATAATGTATTGTTAATGTATTACATTGTTAGTGTAGTAATACTAGTGCAGTAATATTAATTAATACTTTAGCAATGTATTAATTAATGATATATTAATTTATTAATAATGTATTACTTTAACTTATCAATAATTTAGTAACATTGTGGTATTGATTTGCTATCAATGATCTTATGACAAGTAAAAATTATTAAATGATTTGTTATCAATGTCCTTAGAAAAAATATAATTCATCATCTACAATGTTTAAGATGATTTTCTATCAATTTCTTTAGAACAACTAAAAATCATCATATGTAAAATTAAAGATGATTTGCTATCAATGTCCTTAGAAAAAGTATGACCTTAAGTTCAATTCTATGTAATTGATCACATGAGTTCAAAGTTTCTATCTTTGTGACAAAGGAAACAATTCATTAGATTAAAAATAAATGAACTTGTCAAAACTTCCTTTTCATATTGTGTTGAACATAAACCAACATTTTCATGTGACAAACATGACCTAGCATTCAATTATGATGAATGAAACCAAACATTGCGACATGACGAACATAGTAGTGTCACAATCTAACAACCATAGTAATGTCATGTTGCAACGTGTCGAACATATCCCACCATGGTAATGTGACAAACATAGCCAATATTGGTTCAATGTGATGAACATAGACTTGTCGTCGCAAAGTGATGAGCATAATAATATTGCAATGTGATGAACATAGTAGTGTCACAATCTAAAAAACACAGTAATTCTGTAATGTGATTAGCATAGCCCCATTGTTGTAATGTGACGAATATAGCCCCACTATCATAATGTGAAAAGCATAGCCGTATTGTCGCAATGTGATAAACATAGCCTTGTCGTTGCAAAGTGATTAACATAGTAATTTTGCAATTTGACGAACATAGTAGTGTCACAATCTAACAAACATAGTAATGTTGCAATGTGTCAAACATATCCATGTTGTAATGTGATGAATATAGCCCATCGTTGCAATGTGGCAAACATACCCATATTGTCGCAATGTGACAAACACAGCCTTATCATCGCAAAGTGATGAACATAGTAATGTTGCAATGTGACAAACATAGTACTATAATAATCTTATAGTCATATTAATGTAACAATTTTTCAAACAATGCTTTGTCCACGAAATGTGAAAAACATAACGACATCCTCATAGTGTGACAAATATACCCATATTGTTGCAATGTGACGAACACAGTCTTTTCGTCGCAAATTGATGAACATAGTAAAGTTCCAATGTGATGAACATAGTAGTGTCACAATCTGAAAAACATAGCAATGTTTCAATGCATCAAACATATTCATATTGCCTTAATGTGATGAACATAGCTTGTTGTAACATTGTGACGAACATACCCATATTGTCACAATGTGACGAACATAGTCTTTCCATCACAAAGTAATGAACATAGTAATGTTGCAATATGATGAACATGGTAGTGTCACAATCTAATAAAACATAGTAATGTCACAATGTTTCAAAGATAGCCATGTCATCGCAATGTGACAAACATAGCCTTGTCGTGGTAATGTGACGAACATACCCATATTGTCACAATGTTACAAACATATCCTTGATGTCACAAAGCGATGAACATAGTAATGTTGCAATGTGACGAACATAGTAGTGTCATAATCTAACATACATGGTAATGTCACAATGTGTCAAACATAGCCTTGTCATCGCAATGTGACGAACATACCCATATTGTCACAATGTGACGAACATACCCATATTGTCACAATGTGACGAACATACCCATACCGTTGCAATGGGATGAACATAGCCTCTTCGTCATAATGTGACAAACATACCCATATTGTCGCAATGTGACGAATATAGCCTTTTCATCGCATATTTATGAACATAGTAATGTTGGAAGGTGACGAACATAGTAGTGTCACAATATGACAAACACAGTAATGTCGTGATGTGTCAAACATAGCCCCACCATCATAATGTGATGAACATAGACATATTGTTGCAATGTGATGTACATAGCTTGGTCGTCGCAATGTGATTACCATAACCACGTCGTCACAGTTTGACAAAAATATCCTATCATCATAATGTGAGAAAAAATTTCAAATTCCATTGTCTGGAAAAGATAACCCATTGTCGCAATGTGATGTACACAACCCTATGTCACAATGTGACATACAAACACAACATTCTAGTGAGATGACCATTTCCCAACATTGTTATGTGATGAATATAACCCATTGTCACACTATGATAAACCTATTCCACGGCCACATTATGTCAAACAAAAACCCTACGTCATAATGTGACGACCATAACCTTACAATGTCATGTCGGAATGTGAAAAACATATCCCAACATGACAGTTCCAATGTTTCTCGTCATAATTTGAGAAAAATTCCAAATGTCATTTCCTGATGAGGATAACCCATTATTGCAATGTGATGTACACAACCCAATGTCACAATGTGACAAACATAGCCCAACATTCCACTAATAGGACCATTCCCAACGTTTCTATGTGAAAAACATAAACCATTGTCGAACATGGTTAACCATTGTCAACCATGGTCGAACATGGTCAACAGCATTCAACCATATCCATGCTCAACCAAGGTCAATTGTATTGAAGGTAATGCATAGTAAAGGTCAATCATAGCGAAGGTCTAGGGAAGTTAACCATGGTCATGGTCAACCATAATTAAAGGGCGAAAAATGACAATGCTCGACGTATATCAACCACTTTTTAGAAACAACCACATTTAAGTAAAAAGTGGTTGATATACGTTTATTAACACCATTTTAACTAGATTAGTGGTTGATATACGTTGATTAACACCATTTTAACTATATTAGAGGTTGATATACGTCGATTTCAGTTAAAACGGTGTCATTTTTAACATAGCCCCCATCGCTCTTTTTTACTGGAATTCACTAAAAATTGATCCAAAAATATGCCTTTGATAATGTATTTAGTATTAATACTTTAATAATGTATCTATTAATGCATTAGTACTTTAATAGGAACTCATTTCCATAATAACAATATCATCAAAAGATCTGGAGCCAAATTCTAAAATGCAATACTAAAGAAAATAATAGGATTCCCTTAACGGACTGGAAGTCCTACCTTAAAATTCTTTACGAGTTCCCTAATTCCATGGACACCATTCCTATTTTCCCTACAAAGGAATATTTTTTTTCTTTAGATGACATAGAGTTCAGGGTTAAGCGACTCGCAAATGGGAAAGCTAAGGACATTGAAGGCTACCAAGCTGAAATTTTTAAAATCGGAGGGTCAATCCTTATCCCTCACATACACAAGCTCTTCAATTTAGCAGTCAAGCAGGGCTTCCCTAAACCCTAGACACAAAGCCTCATTATTCATATTTTTTAAAATGGGGATAAAAACATTCCCTCTAATTATAGGACAATTATGATTAGCCCGATTTTAGCCAAGTTTTATTTAATCATTTTAGAAAAGAAGATTAGCATTTGGCTAGAAATTCACGGTAAAAGAGCTAAAGGCCAAGTCGGGTTTAGGAGATATCATTCAACTGTGGAACATATTGTTACCTTTAGGATCATTGCAGAGGAGTTCCGCAATACTAAAACCAATCTTTTTTGTTGTTTTGTTGACTTTAGAAAAGCTTTTGACATGGTTACTAGGAAAAACCTTTGGAAAAGGTTGGAAGAGATAAAAGTGCCTCTCGAGTTGAGGGTTGCTGTAATAAAGATGTATGAGAATGTTATTTCTAAGTTTAAAAACACTGAGGGCTGGTCCAAAGAGATTAACTGCAATATCGGAGTCAAACAAGGTTGTCCCTTGTCCCCTACCCTTTCTAGCATATAAATAGATAAATTAGAAGAATGCTTGGAAAAAGCAGGTTATGTCGGCCCTACTCTCACTGGTATAGTCATCAATCTTCTTCTTTATGCCTATGATATTGTTCTTATGGCAAGGAGTCCCCATGATCTTGAAAACCAACTAAGAATCCTCAAGGATTTTTGCTCCAATATGGGTATGACTGTTAATATTGATAAGACTTTAAGGTCATGATTATTAAATCTAATAAGATCCCTTATGATACCTTGGTATATGACAACAACAACTTGGAGGAAGTGACTTCATACAAATATCTTGGAATTGATATTCACCACAAGCTTAATTGGAATTATAACATTGAGAAAAGGATTATTGGGGGATGGAAAGC
>ML799725.1:43749-59656 GCA_009831015.1 Picea engelmannii | reverse complement strand
TTTTGTACATTTATGTAATATTACATTAATGTATTTATATATTATTAATGTAGTTTTGTATTATTATTAATATATTCCTTTATTATTACTTTATTAATGAATTAATAGGTTATATTTTTATTTTTATTTTATTTTTTATTGAAATATATTAATGTATAAATTAATTAATACAATATATTATTAAAGTATTTATCAATGTATTAAAGTATTATTACAATATTAATATTGTATTAGTACTTTAATAGTGTATCATTTATGTAATACTTTAATTAATACAATATATTATTAAAGTATTTATCAATGTATTAAAGTATTTATTAAAGTATTTATCAATGTATTAAAGTATTTATTAAAGTATTATTACGTCATTAATACAATATATTAATGTATTACTATTTTAAGAGTGTATTATTTATGTAATATTTTATTAGTGTATTATTATTATAGCAATAATGTATTAATGTGGTATACATACCTTACTCCCATTGGATTTGAACATGTGACCTCTTAGGAGGAAACACGTGTTCTTAACCCAAACCCCTTTATAATATGTTTAGAATTAGTGTTAGATTTATTAAAGTTTGGGTTAGGTTTATTAAGAGTGTTTTGGTTATTAGAGTTACTATTAGGAAAAGATGTGGGTTAGGATTATTCCTATTAAAATTTAGGTTAGAATTATTTGTATTAGGTTTTATTTTTTATTTTTTTTGTGAATAAAAAGTGGATCCTTATATTAATTCCAACTGAAAGCTTACAAAAATGACTTTCAGCATATCTGATTACACAAAAATGTCATCAGCAAGTCCTTCGGGACTAGAACAATGGTCCAGATTTCCTCGGGATCAACAGTCCAGATCTTCTCTCGGATTTGACAATTTTGTGCTTCGCGACTTTGCGACTTGGGCAGACAGCTCCCTCCATGCTTCAGACTACCGATAGCTGAGTTCCCGAAGTCTTCTTGCATTAGATTGATGGTACCAGATCGATGGTCCAGATCTGTTCGTGCTTTCGCATTTCATGATTTTGCAACTTTGCAGAATAGTTGCCTTCTTGCTTCAGAATCCCGATAATCGAGTTCCCGAAATTTTCTCGCATCAGATCAATGGGACCAGATCGATGGTCCAGATCTCTTCTAGTACCAACGATCCAGATCTATTCTCGCTTTTCGCGATTTCGCGACTTTGGAAAATAGTTGCCTTCATGCTTCGAACTCCTGATAGTCGAGTTCCCAAAATTTTCTCGCATCAGATCAATGGGACCAGATCGATGGTCCAGATCTCTTCTAGTACCAATGGTCCAGATCTGTTCTCGCTTTTCGCAATTTTGCATTTCACGATTGCATGCTTCGAACTCACTATAGTCGAGTTCCCGAAATTTTCTCATGTCAGATCAATGGGAACAGATCGACGGTCCATATCTCCTTTAGCACCAACGGTCCAAATAGACTCTCGCTTTTCACGACTTTGCGACTTTGGGAAATAACATCCTTCATGCTCCTAACTCCCTATTGTCGATGTACCAAAATCATCTGTAGACTGATGATATTTTGCGCTAATGCTTACGGTTTCCCTCTCTCCTGAGCTTCTGATCATTTCTGACATGAAATAAATTCTAAGTAGACAAAGGTGGCACCCCATCTAGATTGGTGCCATATAGCTGGGAAATCTCCTCGCATTGGAGCTAGAGGGGTGAGCTTTGGGACTACCTGGAATCATGGAGAATGATATGTTGCATCGAGCCAACACCTGCATTGGCTAGTTTGTCCACAACTTTGTTTTCACTTCGTCAAATGTATGAATGGGTTAGAGTTAGAGAAGGTATGAGAAGAGCCTGGAAGTTGTGAAGAGGGACAAGGAGGCGCCAGCTGGGAGTGATTTTCCTTGGATCTCTGCCATTCAAGATTTTTTTTGCCAAGTCTATTATGATTTTGGATTCTCCTTCAATGATCAGACAGGTGAGGTTTTGATCTAGATCCATTTGCACTCCTTTGATGAGACCCCAAAATTATGTTGAATTGTTGTTGTCACATCTCATATTTTCTACAATGAGGCTTTGAATTTGGCCCAATTTGTTTCTTATGACCGCTCCATAGCTTGAGTGTTCTAGATTTCCTTTTGATGCGCCATCAAAGTTGAAATTATGGAAGCCTGGCAGGGGGGGAGCCATTTAGAGGGACTGAGGGATTTTGAAATTAGAGGGGGTTGTTGAGGAGGGGTAGAGTGTGCAAACGAAAATCCCCAAGAGTTGAGGAGTGAGAGCTCACCTGAGCTAGTGGGGAAGTCTTCCTTGGTCCATAATTGTAGCTGAAAAGTTTCTTGGAGATGCAGGAGGATTGTATTCCAGAGGAGGGTGGGAGGAGATGGATGGGAATGAAAGATTCTTTTGTTCCTCTCTTTCCATAGTTTCCAAACTATGAAGCCTGGCAAGAGTTGTCGATCTCTATTCAAGATAGGACTTTTGAAGGAACCGGAGCCCAGTCCCTGATAGTGCTTATGATATTTTTGTTAACTCTTTTGGTTCTTCTCTTGAACTAAGTGGCCTGGTTCCAGATGTTCTCACTGAGTAGACATTTATTTAGGAGGTGCTCCATGGTTTCATCCTGGAGATGGCAGAGATGGAAGATCGAGGGGCCAATGAAACCTCATCTTTAGAGATTGTCCCAGGTTAAGATCTTGCTCTGGAGTAGAAGCCAGAGGAAAGTAGAGATTTTGGGCCAGAGTTTTGATTTCCATATTGTTGTCCGGATATTGTCTTTCTGAAGGTTATGGAAATTATCATGAAGAGTGTATCCCTCCTTGAGAGTGAAGCTTCCATGAGGTGTGTATCCCCATCTAAGAATGTCTTGGTCTGTGATTTTCCGGATTCGCCTTTGGTTTGTAGCTTGTTTCCAGTGTTGCAGGTCACAGTTCATTGCCACTTGGAGTTCCTGATGAGTAGATTTCCAGCTTTTCCAGGGAGAGTTGTTGGGGGTGTCTATCCACAGATCTTCCACTTTGAGAGTGGAAAGATCTTGAATATGATTTTTGTATGATTGGATATTTTCTTCCTTACGTAGGGGTGGAATTTTCTACCAAGAATTTTTCCAGAATAGGGAACTTTTTCCATTGCGAACTTCCCATAAAGCATGTTCCTATATGAGTGGTTGATTTTTCCAGGCTGCATTCCAGATGTTGGAGCCCTGAATTTTCCCCTGCATTCTTATAAGTTGACTTTGGTGCGTATTTGGGGCATATTTTCATTTCCATAGTTTTGCCCAGATCTCTGATGGAGTCTTGATCCATCTCCAACAAATTGTTGCTCCCATGGTGCTATTTAATTTACCAGGATCCCGGAGGCCCAGACACCTAAAGATTTGGGCTTGCAGACTTTGTCCCAGCTGACTAGGGCCCATTTTTTGTTAGGTTTGTGTCCATGCCATAGAAAGTTTCTTTGCAAATTATTTATTTTCTTTATGACTGGTTGGGGAGTAGCTAGGGATGAGAAGAGGTAAGCTGGGATGGTTTGGAGGACTGACTTTAAGAGAATGATTCTAGCTGGAAGGTTGAGGGAGAGAAAGGTCCAGTTGCTAAAATGGTTGGTGATGGAGAGTAGGAGAGAATCCCAGGAAATGTTTATGGCTGCTGAGTCAGAAAGAGGGAGTCCTAGGTATCGAGAGGGCAAAGTTCAGACATGGGTATTCAAAATTTGAGAAAGGTGATGTTGGATTGCCACAGGAGTATTGAAAAAGAAGAGTTGTGATTTAGCCAGATTAAAGGTGGTGCCAGAGGCTTCGTTGAAATCAGAGAGGATAGAGCTTAGTTTAATTGCTTCTTGTGCAGTGGGGGTGTTCATTAGTAGCATGTCATTGAAAAATTGGTTGTGGGAGGCTATCGATTGTAATCCGTGAAGAAGGAGGCCTTGGAGGGATCGATTTTGAATTGAGGCCTTGATATAGCGTCCTAGACCTTCATCCATTATAACAAAAAGAAAAGGGGAGAGAGGGTCACCTTGCCTTATCCCTCTTGACGGGGAGAAGGGTTGAGAGGGAACGCCATTGATGAGGATTGAGAAAAATATTGAGGATATGAGGTTCATTATCTAGGAGACCCAATCTTTGTTGAAACCGAAAGTCGATAGGAGTTCTTTCATGTAGTGCCATCTTATTTTGTCAAAAGATTTTGAAAGGTCAAGTTTTAGAAGCATACTTGGAGTGTGAGTGCTTTTGAGCGAGTGAATGATTTGATGGACAAGAATGACACTATCCATGATTTTCCTTCCTTCGAAATATCCTAATTGCTCCTTGGAGATGATGAAGGGTAGAATTGGCTTGACTCTTAGAGCTATGACCTTGGAAATGATTTTTTAGATCATGTTGCAAAGAGCTATGGGTCTGAAGTTCCTCGGATTTGTGACTCTTTCTTCTTTGGGTATTAGGGTGAGGAAAGTGGCATTTAGTGCTCGAAGAACTTTGCCTGAGCTACATGATTCCTCCACCAGCTGCCACACTGCCTCCCTTAACATTGGCCAACAGGAGTGGAAGAAGTCTATTGTGAAACCATATGGACCTGGATCCTTTCCTGTGGGTAACTCTTGAATAGCATGATCCACTTTTTCTTGCGTTATTGGTGTCATAAGAGCCTTATTTTGTTCCTGGGTGAATATAGTTGGGATATTTTGGGTCACCCACTTTATTGTTGAGGTGCAGTCCACCTTCGGTTCTAAGAGGATATCCTTGTAGAAGTCTGTCAACTCATGTGTTATTTATTGATGATTTAATAGGGTGTTGCCTTGCGAGTCATCCAGCTTTGAGATGTGATTGATAAGGCATATGTGGATCATATATCGATGGAATAATTTGGTGTTCTTCTCTCCTTCGTTGAGACATTGAACCCGATATTTCTGTCTCCACAGGATTTCTTCCTGCTTGTGTCTTTCTTCTAGTTTCCTTTTTATTTCACTCTCCTCCTGTTGTTGAGTGATTCTGTATCATGCTTGAATGAATTGTCCTTGAAGGTTATATATTTTTTGTTCCAGTATTTTCCTCTCCTAGAAAATGTTCCCAAAGACTCCTTTGTTCCATTTGTGCACCTGTTGTTTAAAATGTTTGATTTTTTGCTAGAAGCAATACATTTTTTAACCCATATGTGTTTTTTAAGTGCTCCACCAATGACGGGCTAACTCCTGGAAATTTGGATGGGAGAGCCAAAACTTTTCAAATCTAAAGGGTTTAAGCTTGGGGGTGTCAATCCAGAGCTGAAACAGCCAGTGATCTGATCTGCCTTCAGGAGGATGTTGGAATCTACTAGGGGACCTTCCAAGAGGAGAGTTTCTGAGATGAGGAAGCGATCAAGCATGCTTTTTATTTGATGGTGACCTGATCTTTTGTTGGTCCAGGTGAAGGTGCCATTTCTATTCTCAGTGTCTACCAGTCTGAGGTTCTCTGTGAGTTCCTGGAATTTTGTGCTATCCTGCTCCAGGCACTTTTTTACCCCTTGCTTCTCCTCCAACGTGAGAATCATGTTGAATTTTCCCCCTATTATCCATCGTTTACCCTTCACTAAGGAACCTAGGTAAGCCAGGTTTTGAAGAAAGAGGTCTATGTCTTGGTTGTTCTGTGGTCCATAGGCATTTGTGATCATACCTTCCTTGTCTGAGTCGATGGCTCTGTAGTGCGTTGTGATGGTGCACGAAGTGGAGAAGCCTTGATCAAGGATGACTGTTGCAGGATTCCATAGGATGGCCAAGCCTCCTAAAGCCCCTTTTGAGTCTGTTTGATAGGATTCGCAATTACGCCAGCATCTTTTGATGATATCTTCTACATTTTTCCCTACACATTTTGTCTCTTGTATCAGGAATATATCAGGGTCTTCCATTTTGATGCAGTTTCAGATAATCCTTTGCTTGGATCTTCCATTTAGGCCTCTGATATTCCAGGCAAGGATCTTCATAGTTAACAATTAGGTGGGTGGGAAAATGATCTCTCTGAGAGCTTGTGAATCTATCTTGAGTTGATCATATAGTTCCTCGCTTCCTTTATTAGTTGATGAGATGATTTTTTGCCTCGACGCTTGTTTTCTTTTGGGTTTTTTCTTGGATCTTGGTTCAATGGATCTTTGTTGATCCCCAACCTTGATGTAGCCCCTACTGAAGAGTCCAAAAATAATTTGTGATCTTTCCTGAGTTGGTCCTCTAGTAAGGTTTGAATATCCTTCTTGTTGAGTGCTTCTTCTAACCTGTCTAGGTCGATTCCTGCTAGGTCTTGCTCATCCATTTCCATGACTGTGTCTTCCTCTCTTTCTGGTTCCTTCCCTAAGACTGGGTGATTCTTTGGATCTTCTTGGTTTGCTGGGGTTTGATACTCTTGTGATGGTTGGTCTTCCTTGTGCTTGTTGGGATCTGTCCCCGCGGTCTTGTGGTGGTTTTCCACTTCTTCTGCCTCTGGGAGGCGTTTAAGGGATTCAAATGAATTATTATTTGGGCTCTTTTTTCCGTTGTTGGTAGTGGGCTTCTTCTGTGCTTGTCTCCTTCAATTTTTCACCTAGGTAAATCCTTCTTTTGATTTCTCTTCAGCTTCCCTCTTGGGGGGGGGTATTGAGAGGACAATCTCTGAAAAGGTGTCCATGTTCATGACATTTTCAATATCTGAAAGGAATGTGTTCATAGTCTATGGTTTGGGCCCATTCCTCGTCTTGGTATTCTAAAGTAATTGTGCTTGGCAGAGATTTGGATATGTTCATATAGACACATATCCTTGCATAAGAGGTGTATTTTCTCTGTTTGGTAGCTTCAGAAGATTTGACATATTTACCCAGGGTGTTGCCTATGCCCAGTAAAATTTCCTCTAACAAGAACTCTTGAGATAGGGAATAGCGATGAATCCATACTGGTGTGTATACGAAGTTTTCCTTTTCTGGGCAGAAGCAGCCTGTCAAGAAGCGGAGGTAGAGGCCGGTCGAATTGTAGAAATATGGTCCCCCTTCAAAGATCTTGTCCTTGTCTTCCAGGTTGTAGAATATTACTGTGAAGAAACCTTTGGAGCTCAGCTGGATCTCATAGTCTCCCTTGGGGTTCCATCACGCCTTTATCCAAAGAGTTAGGTCATTTTCTGAGGGCCAGATACCTAGGAATTTTCCTATGAGGACATGGTCTCTCATGAACTACGTATGCTCCCCTATCCTAGTGGTTTTGATGATGTACTTGGGCGCAACCGAGGCTTGGGAGATACATTTTTCGGATGTCCAGACCTGAGCTTCTTTTGGATGTGAGGACTCAGCATCCATGTTTGATTCTTTGCTTATATCCATATTGTCCTACAAGTATTGGTCTCGTAAGTGCAATGGCGGCTCAAAGGACGTTTTGTGCACCCGCGAGTTCTCTGGATCATTGGCGGCGACGTTACGGTAAGAGGGGGCTTTCGTCCCCCCTTTTGTTCCCATTCTTCTGTGGCGGTCAGTACCAGGGTGCAGAGGTGTGCAGAGGAGTTCAGACGTGGTCAGGGTAGGCAGGTAATTGGTGCATGTGAACCATAATCTTGCAGAGCTCGTCGCCAAGTCATGGATCACCTTAAGTGTTTTTGTATGTGATTGTATATTGATTAAATGAGATTGTTCGTATTAGGTTTTATTTTATAATAATAAGAAAATAATATCAAAAAATAATAATTTTATACTTTATTAATGTATAAATAATAATGTATTACAAATATATTTTTACTTTATTGTAGTTTTACTCTATGAATATTGTGTTAATACTTTAATATTTTAATTTATTATTATATTTTTGGACACTTTATTACTGTATTATTAATGTATAGATGTTTTGTTAATATATTAATTAATAATACTTTAATATTTTATTAATTTTATTGAGATTTTATAAATTTATTAATGTAATAATGTATTTGTACTTTAGCAATTTATTAATGTATAATGTATTAATAAAATATATTATATATTATTAAAGTATTTACTAATTAACATGTTACATTAATACATTACATTATACACTAATGTATTGACATTTAATTTATATATCACATTAAGGTATTAATTAATTAATATTTTATTTTTATGTATTTATGTATTAATACATTAATTAGTAAATTTATTCATATATTTATTAATTAATACATTAGTATTTTTGTACATTAATGTAATGTTATATTAATGTATTTATATATTATTAATGTATTTATATATTATTAATGCATTTTTACATTATACATTAATGTATTTATATATTATTAATGCATTTTTACATTATTATTAATGTGTTCTTTTATTATTACTTTATTAATAAATTAATAGGTTATATTATTTTTTTTGTTTTTACTTTTTTATTGCAATACCTTAATGTATAAATTAATTAATACAATATATTATTAAAATATTTATTAATATATTAAAGTAGTATTACAATATTAATGTATTAAAGTATTTATTAAATTATTAATACAATATATTATTATAAATTAATTAATACAATATATTATTATAAATTAATTAATACAATATATTATTAAAATATTTGTTAATGTATTAAAGTAGTATTACAATATTAATGTATTAAAGTATTTATTAAATTATTAATACAATATATTATTAAAGTAGTTATTAATGTATAAATTAATTAATACATATATATTATTAAAGTATTTTTTATTATACATTAAATTAATATTTATATATTAAATTAATGTAATATTAAATTATTATATTAATTAAATGTATTAATATATTAATTGTCTTTTCTTAGATAAGTTGGTCGTCAACTAGTAACAACCACTTTATAAAAGTGATTGATTGATGTAAGAGGATCGACCTCATTTTTTACATTTCCAAATTAATGATGCAACAACCACTTTTATGAAGTGGTTATTGCTAATATAAAATTCATAAAATAAAAAAATTCACCCTTAACCATACAAATGGCAAGCAATTAAATCAAGATGGAAATCATTCTGCATAAGCTTGAAAGAATCATTCCGCTTACATTGAAGGGCTTGGCTCAAAATGCATGCGGTGAGAGATTACTTACTTTAGACATATTGCTCAAAGAATGATGGTTTCAAAAAAAACTCATAAAAATTTTGGAAAATGAACATTTATTGTAATTTTATGAAATATATGCATTTTCTTGGAAACATAAATACATTATCTTTAAATAGCCTTGAGATTTCAAGGACCTGCGAAGTAGACACCATGCAAAAATATCTCATATCTCACCATGCAAGCACAAGCATATCTCAAAAATGCATACACATTATTTTGAAAATGCAAAAATACAAATGATATTAGAAATTACCACTTCTAAAATTTATCTGAAATTTTTTGGAAAAAAAATAAATTGTAAACATCTAATTTTGGTACTCTTTGGGTCATTTTGGAAGCTATGAAAAGATATACATATCTCAACAAGCAAGCATATCTTAAATAAAAATGTGTACACATTATTTTGAAAATGTAAAAAATACAAATTATATTAGGAATTATCACTTTTAAAATTTATTTGAATTTAAAAAAAAAATTAAAAAATTGTAATCTTATCACAACTTTTAGCCCAACATCTATTTTTGACACTTTTTGTGTAATTTTGAAAAAATATAAAAAGATATACATAAATTATTACCAAGTGAGTTAATGTTCTCTCCAATATAACCTAATTTTTACACTTTTATGTAATTTTGAAAAGATATAAAAAGACATAAATTCTTACCAGCTGAGTTAGTGTTCTCTCCAATATAACCTAATTGATCCAATTTCCTTTCGGTGAAACCAATTCATCAAATAGCCAAGCTGATTGCTAGCTAATTCATGTAATGTCGTTGAGCTCTAAATGATATATGCACCTCAATTTTGTTCAAAGGACAACTTGCAAGCATTTCCTAGATATTACATGTTAGCGTATCCTAAATAGGTTATGATTTAGATTTTTTTTTTAAATATTATTAATTTTGTTTAAAATTTAGTTATTAATTATATTTACCTAATCATATTAAGAAATCACTGTAGCACTATATGATTGCCACGTTTAAATGATTAAACTTTGAATTGAACACGTTGACTGTAAACACTCATTTTCTAATTTTTCATTTTGTGGCTGTGCATTTCATTTTCTATCCACGTTCATCAACAACGATTTTGAATGACTATGCTAGTTATTAAAACTATAAACTTTAATTATTAAGATTGTAGATGAGAATAAAAACCATAATCTCTTATATAGCCTTTAATACTAAATAACTTA
This sequence comes from Picea engelmannii, assembly GCA_009831015.1. Lineage (NCBI taxonomy): Eukaryota > Viridiplantae > Streptophyta > Pinopsida > Pinales > Pinaceae > Picea > Picea engelmannii. The sequence continues at coordinate 49,432 of ML799725.1, read as the reverse complement.
ACATAAGTATAATGAAAAGTAGGTTTTAAATAAAATTAAAAAACTTAAGAAAATTGAAAAATTACAGGGCATATAAAATTGAACAGCGATAGAGAGGCTGTTTGATATGACAAAGGGTGGAGGCAAGTGGCACAAAGAACCCTATGAAGAGGCTTGCGATGTGGAAGCTTGGAGGGCCCATCCCATCAAGAGCAAAGGAAATGATTCTATAAGTTCCATATATTTATTTTTTTTAAATTATCTTCATGAAATTTTAACTTTTAGATGTTTTTGAAGTTTAAAATAATAAACTATTTAAACACTTAAAAAAATTGTATACCAATTTTTTTTTCCTTCTCCCCTGCAAAGTTAACTTAAATTTCCTTTCATAATAAAAATAAAAAATAAACTTCTGGTCTCTAAATCCATACGGTCTCTAAATCGATACTTTCTCTCATTTGAGAATAGTAAGCAATATAAAATTGGTCACCTTTTTCAGAATTTATGGCAGTTAGCATTTTTAATTTTTAATTTGATTAGTCACTAAGATTTTGGGATTTTAATCAAATCCACGGTATTCAAAACATTAAGCTAATTCTAATTCAAATTAAACCAAACCGTGTGAATGAATATAGCCAGTCGTTTTTTACATCTGCATTTCGCATGTTAGAGAGAAATCTGGAGATTTGATCTTTAACTTAGTAAGATAATCTGTTTTGTTTTGTTTCTATTTTTTTTTTCCACATAAAATTAAGTTTTATATTTATATTATAATATAAATATAAATTGTTCATTTACAAACAAATGTCTTAAAATATAAACAGGACAGAATCTTGGAACCAAAATCAATCAGTAATATTACTATTGAACCAAAATCAATCAATAATATAAGAGTCTGGAACATGGATACAACTACCAAAAGCTATATTTAGCTTCCCCAAATGACAAAAAGGACAAAATAGATGCACCAGACATACTCTAGCCAAGGAAAGGCTAGTGGTCTTCAAGCGACCACAAAACACAAAATTATATAGCAGGAGCATACAATCTAATAAAGATCTAAAAATTGATGAGGACTCTCATGTTCCTCTTCACACAAATAATAGACAATCTTCCCTGGAGCATGTAAGAGTGCATGTTTGGATAGGTTGTCCGCAACTTTGTTATCTTCCCTCTAAACATGAGCAAATGAGATTTTTTGAAATAGCTTGATAATCTCCCTGAGACGGTCCTTCCAGCATTCCAGGGCAGCCACTTGAAGACGACCCTTTCCCTTCAGCCATTCAATGATAAGTTTTGAATCTCCTTAAACATAGATCTCCGGAATTGAAAGGTCGAATGCCAGAGTGAGGAGGGCCCAAGCTCCCAAGAGCTCGGCTTTGGTATTTGTTCCAGGCCCACAATTGAAATACCACTTATAACTTATGTGCTCACTGATCCTAATTTTTGTTAAATATAATGTAACCTCAATAGGTTGACTGTACACTGCCAGCTGTCCTGGCCAGTTGTACTTTCTATTCTTGATTTGCTTGAGCCTATTTAGCTCAGCTATTTCCCTTTGCATAGTACTTCTTCATGATCTTCTTCATGTACTCGTTTTGTACTCTTCTTCTTATATTCTAATATATTGTTTTCTGTTCTATTCTTTCTCTCTGCATTTCTTGCTTCACAATTTATCATGGTATCAAAGCTACAGTAGTAAGCCTTTTCACATAGGCTGGAGAGAAACACGATCCTCACAGCGCAGAGCGTACACGGATCACAAGAGCACACGACACAGACTTTTCACAAGGCTTGGAAAACTGTCTGTAATACTCTCAAAAGATCCTCGTAGGAATCAGACTCACGCGAGGAAACAGAGCGCTATACGCTCAAAAGATTGAGGAAGCGAAGATTGCAGATGGAAAAACAGTAAAGATTATTGCAAAATTTTCAAATTCGTAAAAGATTCACGAAGAAGAGTTGCAGGACGCGGGAACATTTGAAGAACTCGAAGAATTCGTTCAAATTCGTTAAATATTCCTACAGAAGGCAGAATCGTTTAAAGATTTACGGGAATTCTCTCAAATCCATCAAAGATTGCAGCAGACAACGCTAAGCTTCAAAGAACTCGTGAAATTCTTTCAAATCTTTGAAAGAGTCACGAACTTTTCTTCTGCATGAGAAAATTCCTTCAAATACAGCAAAGATCGCGTCAGAGGAGCAAAGAATAGCCGACGTAGCAGTAAGATCCGTCCTCCGAAAAGATCTGAGGTGGAAATCCAGTTCAGAAGGGACGAGGAGCGTTTGGAAAAGGCGAAAGAATTTCAGTCATTAGATCTTGCGCAGAGGACCAACAGCCGTTGGATCCACGAGAAAGTGCACGAGGTTTAGTCCTCTGGAGCGCACAGGAGAAATTTTGACTTGTGAAGTTGCGAAATCCCAAAATCATCTGGACCGTCCATCAAGAGACATGTGGCGAGATCTCGGCATTTCGCTGACTCGGAAGGTGTAAAGGTCAGAAGACTACCGTGAGAATTCGTGAATCATGAAATCACGAGTTATTCTGGACCATTGGATCGAGAAAGATCGTGAGTCATCGATCTGACTCTATCGCAAAATCGAGAATCAGGAGTTGGACAAGCAAAGGGGACTGCACTCGAAACCCCGATACGTGAAATCGCAAAATCCCGAAATAACGAGTTGCGAAATCCCGAAAGGATCTAGTTCGTCATATCACAGGAAGATCTGGACCGTTGAATTGTCCAAAGGTGAAATTTCGGGATTTCGCATACTGGGAGTCCGAAGGACCCAGGATTGTCGCAGTAAAACCGTCGAAGTCCCGAAATGCGAAATCCCGAAAAGGCTTTTGAATAAGTGCCAGGATACTTCGGATTTCGGCGATTTGAGGGACAGAGAACCGGCAAAGGCATCTCTATTCTCCAAGTCGCGAAAATCCAACAGTGCTTTAACCTTTAGGCGTGTGGTCATATTGTTCAAAGACAAAGGGCCAATCTAAGGCCATTAAGCCCTCTTCGACGTTTCGGCAATCGAAAGCTCGAGAGAAAAGAATTCGGAGAACTCGTATAACGAAGTTCCGAGGTCATAATCGTGAAGCCAAAACTCACGAAGTCAAAACTCGTGAAATCTTGAATCACAGAGTTCCGAAATCACTACAAGAAAGCAGCAGACCTGGTTTTACGCGCGGGAAACAGGTAAATAAGAAATTTTTTTTCTGTTTTGTTAAATTCTTTAAAAGATGGTGACGTCTAGCAAGTTAGGACCAACTTAGTGTCTGATTCTTCTTGGAAAAAACCATGAGTTCTGGTCTCTTCGGATGAGATCGTTCTTGCAAGCACAAGAGTGTTGGGATCCAATGGATCATGGATATGTGGAACCAGATCCAGTAGACCTATCCGCCATGACTAATCAGCAGAAAATTGCTCAGGCAACACAGAGAAACGGAGAAAATAAAGCTAAATTCTGGATTCAAAATTATGTGGATGACTCGATTTTCTCAAAAATCACAGGCGTTGATACTTCAAAATAGGCCTGGGACATCCTTAAATCTTCCTATCAAGGAAATGACAGGGTCAAAACAATTAAACTGCAGACCTTGAGGATACAATTCGAGACTCTAAGGATGACAGAGTCTGAAAGTGTGGATCAACTCATGACCAGAGTCATGGGAATCGTGAACCAGATCAGATTGACCAGTGAAGCCATCAGTGATCAACGCATTGTTGAGAAAGTCCTCAGATGTTTACCCAACAAATTCGAAATGGTTGTAACAACAATCCTTGAATCCAAGGATCTGACAAGTTTTTCAATAGATGAATTAATTGGTTCTCTAGTGACACATGAGACCAGACTACATCTCACAGATGAGTCAATCTCCAATGCTTTCAAAACTCAATTCTCCTTCAGCAGAGGGAGAGGCAGAGGAAGAAGAAGAGGTCACCAAGGAAGAGGGAGAAATCAAAGTAACCCTCCCTCCAGTGGATGTAACAGACAACAGTATCCGAATCAAAATTTCCAAGGTCAAAGTCAACAGCAACAAAATCAACATCAGAATTTCCAGCCTCAAAGAGGCAGAGGCAGAGGGAGAAGATCAAATGACAAAACAAGCATACAATTCTATTACTGCAAAAAGTATGGGCACTATGAATCTAAATGCAGGAAGAAGCAAGCAGATCATCTCTCAGGAAGAGCACATGTGTCAAATCATACGGGAGAAACCTCAGGAGGTATGTTTCTCTCATGCCACAAGATTGAAGAACAACCTAAAGATCGTTGGTTGATGGGTAGTGGATGCAGCAATCACATGACAGGTAACAAAGAATTACTTTCATGCATTGATTCTTCAATCTCATCTAATATTACACTTGGAAATGATTACTTAGTCAAAGTTCAAGGAAAAGGAATTGTTCTTATTCTTACTAAATAGAATGTCAAGAAAGACAAAAACAATGTCTATCATGTTCCAGATATGAAACATAATTTTCTAAGTGTAGGACAACTCACTGAACATGGCTATAAGGTAATTTTTGAGGGAGCATCTTGCAAAATATATGACAAAAACCCCATCAGAAAATTGATTTCTTAAATCCATATGACTCTGAATAGGATGTTTCCCCTTACCCTCAGAACTGCAAATCTGATTCAACCATATGCACAAAGTGCATCAACCTTGAATGAAACTATGGTTTGGCATACAAGATTTGGACATATACCCTTTCAGAGTCTAAGTCTTCTTCAGAAGAACTCCATGGTCAAAGGTCTTCCTATATTTAAAGAGCAAATTCCCCCATGTGAATCATGCATACTTGGAAAACATAAGAGAACTAGTTTTCCATAGTCTTCTAGTCAATCCAAACAACATCTTTAACGTGTTCACACTGACCTATGTGGACCAATGCAAACAGAGTCCATAGGTGGTAGCTTTTATTTTCTAACGTTTATTGATGATTTCAACAGAAAAATATGGATCTATTTTCTTAGACACAAGTCTGAAACTTTTGCAAAATTCAAAGAATTCAAGGCAGAAGCTGAAAAATAGAGTGGAAAATATATCAAAGCACTCATGTCAGATGGAGGAGGAGAATACAACTCCAGAGAATTTGCAAATTTCTGCAAATCACAAGGCATTATCATGCAAACAATAGCCAGTTATACTCCACAATAGAATGGAGTGGTTGAAAGGAAAAATTAAATAATAATGAATATGGCAAGAACACTTCTCAAAGAGAAAAGTCTGTCCAATATTTTTTGGGCTAAAGCAGTAGCATGCTCATTTTATCTCTTGAATAGATCTCCAACCACAAGTCTAAAGATGAAAGTCCCCCAAGAAGCATGGAGTAGGACAAAGCTCAATGTTGCGCATCTAAGGACATTTGGATGCATAGCATATGCTCACATACCTTCTGAATTAAGGAAGAAACTTGATGACAGAAGTGAGAAATGTATTCTCACTGGATATAGTGAAACATCTCAAGCTTACAGGATTTACAATCCAATCTCCAAGAAACTAATTCTCAGCAGAGATGTAAAATTTCTAGAAAATCAATTTTGGAATGATTCAGAAAATCAGCAAATGGATAGTCAAAATCCATTGCTGCCAAGTTCTGAAAACGCAGAAAATTCAGGACAACAAGTACCTCAAACTATTCTTCCAAGATTGCAGGTACAAAGACAACCTGAAAATTCTCAGGATAACTCAACTTCC